>PVHP010003029.1:16933-82414 GCA_004024765.1 Zapus hudsonius | reverse complement strand
GAGGAGGAGGAGGAGGAGGAGGAGGAGGAAGAGGAGGAAGAAGAAGAGGAAGAGGAGGTAGAAGAATAATGTTGGGCTAGAGAGATGACTCAGCAATTAAGATGCTTGTCTGCAAAACCCAACAACCTGGGTTAGATTCCCAAAAACCCACAAAAAGCCAGATGCACAAAGTGGTGCATGCATCTGGAGTTCATTTGTAGTGACTCAAGGCCCTGGAAATCCATTCTCATTCTCTCTCTCTCTCTCTCTCTCTCTCTCTCTCTCTCTCTCTCTCTCTTCTCTCTCTCTCCTCTCTCCCTCCCTCCTTGAAAGGAAATAAATAAAATATTTTTTTAAAGACAAGCACAGCAGTGTAGGCCAACCATCCCACTGCTACTGAAACTGGATAGCCGAGGCTTGCTGGCTGGCTTAGTCTAGCCAGATCAGCGATTTCCAGATTCAATTTAAAACCCTTTCAAAGACAATAAGGTAGAAGCAGCAGGTTAGCTCAGTTGGTTAGGGCATGGCACCAATAACACCAAGGTGGTGGGTTCGATCCCCATATGAGCCATGTGCACCTTTAAACTAGGTGCTGTGGCTCATACCTTTAATCCAAGCACTCAGGAGGCAGTAGGAGGATCACCATGAGTTAGAGGCCAGCCTGGGCTACAAGAGTGAGTCCCAGGTTAGCCTGCACTAGAATGAGACCCTGCTTCAAGATCCACATGACAGGAGGAAACAATGATGACATCAAAATAGAAGAGAGATTAGTTGGAAAGAAGAGAGGATTCCGAGGTGAAGGGATTTAGGAGGGGAAGGGAAGGTGATGGAAGGGGATTATGAGCATCATATTTTGTGTATATGTTTAGAGGTTGTCAATAAAAAAATTTAAGCCAACCAATCAGACAAGAGAAACTACAGACCAATTTTCCTGATGAACATGGACAAAAAAATTCTCAATAAAATTCTTGCAAACCAAATTCAAGAACATAGTAAGAAAATCACACACCGTGATGAGGTAGGTTTTGCTCCAGGGATAGGATTTAAACTGAAGGGTAAGAAGACTGGGGTCACTTAAGGCCACATGGATTCAGACTTGGGATAGCATGAGAGGCACTGTTTGCAAAAGGATTGCATCGGGAGCAAGAGAGAAGGCAGGGAGAAAATGACTCTGGCCGAGGCCACTTTCTGGTTCCAGATCGTACTTGCTATTGTAGAAGAAACCTCTTTGGTAACATGTCCTTATTAAAATGCCTGACGACCTCACCGGATTGTAGTTTGATGAGCAGACCACCAGCATGTCTCTAGTGAGATGTACATGCATACCACACGTAGGTGGAACGAATTGCATGTTGTTATGGTATTTATTTAAGAAAGAAGGAGAGAAAGAGCAAGAGAGAGAATGGCCATGCTAAGACCATCGATGGGCGCAAACTCCAGACTCCTGCACCACTTTGTGCATCTGGCTTTGTGTGAGTACTGGGGACTCAAACCCAGGCCATAACCCTTTGCAAGCAAGTGCCTTTGACCACTGAGCCATCTCTCCAGCCTTTTAATGGTGAGTTTTATGTATCAACATAGCTATATTGTCTGTGCATAGTTGTTTGGCACACTAAGTATTTCTCTAAAGCTTTTTTGTAAATGTGATATTTACAATCAGTTAACTTTAAGTAATATACACGGCCCTCCATAATGTGAGTGGGCGTCATCCAATCAGTTAAAAAAGCCTTAAAAGAAAAAAAACTGAGTTTTCCCCAAGAAGAAAACTAATATAGAAAATCTGCTTGAGTTTCTAAGCTATGAACCCAGCGTGTAGATTTCAGACTCACCAGCATCCACAATTAAAGAAGTCAATTCCTTGAAATAAATTATATAAACACACATCTGACCTATTAGTTCTGTTTCTCTGGAGAACCCAGACTGATATATGCTAATATTAGCTGATAGAAAGTAACTGAGTCAGAAGGTCTAGGCAATAAGAAACCAGGAACATGAAGGGCTCAGCTCACTGTCCATGCCTGTATACCTACTCCTAAGTGTAGGGCAATGTATGGCTTTATAGCAACTCTCGGGAAATCCTGTAGGTAGGTGCCCCATGAGCTCACCTGCAGTGGAACTCCAGAACTTCAGGTGTCCAGCTCCATCATTCTTCTACCTGTTACTTGTGTGTGTGTGTGTGTGTGTGTGTGTGTGTGTGTGTGTGTGTGTGTGTGTGTATTTGCCTGTTTGTTTTGATTTGTTTTGTTTTGTTCAAGGTAGGGTCGAGCTCTAGCCCAGGCTGACCTGAATTCACTATGTTGTCTCAGGCTGGCCTCGAACTCTTGGCAATCCTCCTACCTTTGCCTCCTGAGTGCTGGGATTAAAGGCTTGTGCCACCACGCCCAGCTGTTATTTTTAAAATAATTTTTATCTATCTATCTATTTATTTATTTATATGTATGTCAGTGTCGGAGGTGGAGGTGTGCTCTTTGACACAGCAAACAAGCACCAAACACTTGTGACACTTTCTTGGTTTGTGTGGGTGGCTTGTGACTTGTACCCAACCCAGCAGCCTTTTCAAGCAAGTACCTTTAATCTCTTCTTGTTTGAGCCAGAGTCTTTACTGATACTGCAGCTTCCTGTTGTTCATGAACCCATGCATTTCCCTGGTTTCTGCTCCCTTTTGGGAGGCTGGGGCTACAAGTACACATGGTCATGCCCAGCTGCTTACATGCAATCTGGAAACTCAAACTTGGGCAGTTTTAGGCCCCATCAGGCCCTCGTGCTTTCACAGAAAGTGTGCTTAACCACTGAGCCATATCTCCAGCCCCTTTCTCCTTTCTAATCAGTCTGGGACCCCAGTCTGGGACTCTATGGAGTATTGCTGCCCACAGTAACAGTGATCTCCTTACCTCAATTAACCCAGTCTAGAGATTTATCTCCTAGGTGATCCTAGATCCAATCAAGCTAGCACTGGAGATTACCCATCACAAAGTCCTTCTCTCGGCTCCAGTGTGTACAGATCCCTGAATATCTTGCTAAGGTCAAATTAGCACTTGGAAACAGCCACAATTCGGCAGCATGCATCAAGCTTTCCTGGACATAAAGGATGCAAGTTCCCAGGAGGCTGAACACTCAAGGTCAACAGAGCCCTTGCTGTGGGTCACTGACACAGACTCTAATTGTCATCCCATCACTCTCTCTAACCTTGTGACAATGAAGTGACCACCACAACCCCTCCCAGTACAAAGCCTTATCTTTTGCTGAAGGAATGTGCCTTGGGACTTGCTAAAATTATTATATTATTATTAAATTATTTCTCCCTGTCTGGAATTCCTGCTGCACTAATACAACAGTGATGAGTTTGGAATCCTAGACCTTATTCTGCTCTTGACCAGCCCAGTTTTCCCATCTGGGACAATTGTGAGGCACAAACAGCTTCACCTGTCAAAGGAGAGGCTTGTGCAAATCCAGGGACTCGATAATCTAAACTGTTAGCATCTCACAGTCTGGATGTGAGAACTCAACCTTGGTGGCCAGAAAATCAGAATATCAGTGAAATAATAGGATAGAAATAAATGATACTCGAGGCTTAAAGTGATTTTGAAGTGATATGGGAAAAATTGATATGAAAATGAACCCAAAGAATTTGCACCTCGAAATATAATATAAAAAAATAATTTCCAACGTTCTCTCTCGAATGCAAATCCTTGTGTTGAATTTTTAAATTTGTTTGTAAATTAGAGTAAGAGCCAGCAGGAGAGGCCAGGAAGCTAGAACACATCGAAGAGGGAGGAGGATGGAGGGAATCAAAGTTATATATAAGATATATGAGTAGAAGGAGGGAATACCATGGTGGACAGGTCTATGTGGGATCAGGAGACAGGGGAAGAGCCCATGTAAAGAGCTGGATTCTTAAGGACTGAAGACTGAAGAAAAACTCTCTTCTGGAGAAAAATAAAATAAAATGGAAATTATACTTAAAAAATCTGTTTCAACATAGAAAACTCAGAAGAAACATTATTAATTGTTAGGTGAGAAAAACCTAGAAAGCAGTAGAGATAGGAAAACAACTGCAGCCATTGTGAGTGAGCTGTTAGCTCAGCTCAGCCATCTCCACTCTACCGAGACCTGGGCTTGGGTTACAGGGAGATAAGGAGCTGTGGCCTTTCTCGGGAACTTCCCCTGCTCACCTCAAGGCTGGAGGCAGCAGTGGGGATATATCAGGCCCAAGAGTCCTGGAGATTAAGGGGAAAGAAATTAAAACTAGGCAGCTCAGTCCAGCATCCCCCATTGGAGCTCGGTATCAGTCAGGAGAGATGATTGCTTTTATGCGGAACTGAACAAAACTCCGTTCTGTTCAGTCCTTGGGCTTTGGAGAGAAGCTGGGGGAAAAAGATGGAGAAGAGAAGAAAAGAAAACTATACTCAAGGACATTCGAGTTCCCAATTGATCCACTGATCCTGAACTGGATCCTAGACATGAACCTTTGCCCACTAAGACCCCTTGGCAGTGGACTTCCAAAATACATATATTGAAGCCCTAATCCCAATGTGAGGGTATTAGGAAGTAGCCTTTAGAAGTAGGCTATAAGGGCAAAGCCCTCATTATGGACTAGAGCCCTTTTAAGAAGACGTCCAAGGGCTGAGAAGATTTCTCGGTGGTTAAAGGTGCTTGCTTGCAAAGTCTGCCTTCCTGGGTTTGATTCCCTAGTATCCATGCAAAGCCAGATGCACAAAGTGATGGACACACACATCTGGCGTTCAATTGTACTGGCAAGAGGCCCTGGCATACACCCTTGTGTTCTCATTCATATTCTCTCTCTCTCTCCAATAAATTAATAAAAAATTAAAAATCTATTTTAAAAATAGAAGGAGCCCCAGCACTAGCTTGCTGTTTTTCCTTCATGAGAGAATGTTGGGAGAAGCCAGTCATCTGTCAACTGGAAGAGGCCCCAGTTATGCATGGCACCATGAACTTGGACTTCATGTTTCTCCAAAACTGAAAAATAAACTTTTGTTTTGTTTGGGGTTTTCTTTTGCTTTGTGATAGGGTCTTACTTTGCAGTCTAAACTAGCCTCAAGTTCCTGATCTTCTTGCCCCATCTTCCCTGGCACTGGGATTATAGGCATGCAGTCTGGCTACTAAGCATTTGTTATTTAAACTACCCAGTCTATGAATGTTTTTCAAACAATATGATCTAAAGCATTTTCTACACCATCCTCATATGCTGGTTTAAATCTTAAACATATCCCAAAGGCCCATGTGCTGAAGGCTGAGTCCCCACTTTGGTGCTTTGGGGAGGTGGAGGAAACTGCAAGGGGTGGAGCTTAGTGGAGGGTCTTTCCATCATTGCAGGAATGCTCTTGACTGGATACAGCCTCTCCTCATTTAGTTTTTGTTTCCCAACAGCTGGGAGCTGCCAAGCTTTGCTCCACCGAATGCTCCAAGCCATGATGAGCTGCCTCCTCCTCATCATCATCATCATCGCAGGCTCAAAGCAGTAGAGCCAATTGCCCATGGACTGAAACTTCCAAAACTGTGAGTCAAAAAAAAAATCTTCTTTTTAATTTAATCATCTCAGGTATTTGTTACAATAAAGGACTGTGTTAGTTTGAATGTATGTCCCCCAATAGACTCAGATGGTGGTGTTTTTTTTTTGTTGTTGTTGTTGTTGAAGAAGAAGAAGAAGAAGAAGAAGAAGAAGAAGAAGAAGAAGAAGAAGCAGCAGCAGCTTGTCTCCAGCCACCTGGCTGATGGAGGTGTCACTCGGGCAGATCTGATTTCTAACCTAAAGGTTTGCAGAGTGCTTGAGCTCAGGCTGGAGTTCCCTGCTGTTTTGCTGGAGGTTCATTCTTGCCTGTTTGTGGTGCTGGTAATGGTGGTTTTCTCTCTCTGCTTGGATCTGTGAAAGGAAGCTAGCTTCTTCCACTATTACAGAACTTCCCCTGGATCTGTAAGCCTGAAATAAATCCACTCATCCCATAAACTGTGTCTGTTTGGAAGTTCATCCCAGCAGCATAGAGCTGACTGAGCACTGACTGAGCACTGACTGGCACACCATGTGACCCAGCTTTCAAGAAACCAGAGAAGCATAGAAAGGGACAAACACCACATGTGTCCTTCTTTGTGTCTCATCCCTCAGCCCTTTCAGGGAAGATGGTATCCCTTTTCCTGAGTCCTCATTAAAAACTGTATGATCAAACATTAAGACTGGCTAATCTTAACTGTTTTAATTTAGATGGCTTGCAAGTATGATAGTTATTTTTCTTATTGTTGTGACCAAAAAAAAAAACTGACAAAAACAACTTAAGGAAAGAAGGTTTTGTTTTGGTTCCCAGTTTGAAATTATAATTCACCATAGCAGAGAAGACATGGTGGCAGAAGCATGAGACACAGCTGTTCACATCCCATCTTCAGTCAGGAAGCAGAAAGAAATGAGTGCTGGGTCTGACTAGCTTTCTGTTACTTACCCCAGTCAATGGAATGATTTTGCCCATGCTCAGGTTGAGTCTTCCCACCTCTATGGAATCGCCCTCACAGACACACTCAGAAGTTTGTTTCTTAGGGGATCCTAAATACTGCCAAGTTGACAATCAGGACAAACTGCTGTACCTAACCTTCTCATTGCACTGTGGAAAAGAACCTGACCCTAAGCAGCTTGTTTGGGTTTATTCTGACTTACAGAAAGGAGAAGCTCCATGACGACAGGGAGGATGACAGCATGAGCAGAGGGTGGACATCACCTCCACCACAGCACTGCAAACAGCAGCAGGAGGGTGTGCTGAAAACTAGCAAGGTGAAGCCAGTTATAACCCTCATAAGCCCACCCCCAGCAGCACAGCTCTGACAAGGTTCCAATTCCAAAACTACCATCAGCTGGGGATCACGTATTCAGAACACATTAAGTCTATGGAAGACACCTGAATCAAACTACCACACTAACCATCACAAGTCTACCCCTTGTCAACTTGACATCCAGACAATGACTTTTAAATCATATTTCATCTCTGTCCCTAAAGTCTCATGTAATCTCATAAAGCAAAATGTATTCACCCATCTATAAAAGTTCTGAACAACCAAATTAACAGTTCCTAATCTGATCAAAAGTGAAACTGAATAGATTCTAATAAGCCTGGAGCAATCTCTTAACTGCAAGCCCCTTTAAAATAAAAAATATAAGTTACACACTTCCAATATAAAATGACACAGATGGTGAGATAAACAAGAGACCAATCACCACAGCAAGTCAGATAACCCATGAAAGGTCAATGGAAACAGACACCAACGATACCCAACACAACCCAAAGCAGTCCAGAGACACTTAAGATCTCAACAATAGCTGGGCATGGTTGCGCATGCCTTAAATCCCAGCACTTGGGAGGCAGAGGTAGGAGGATCACTGTGAGTTCGAGGCCAGCCTGAGACTACAGAGTGAATTCCAGGTCAGCCTGGGCTAGAGCGAGACCCTACCTCGAAAAACAAAAAAAAAAAGATCTCAACAATAAAGCAGACTTAAAACTCACCCACTATGACTCAGGGAACTGAGTGGAAGAGGGGTGGAAAGATTATAAGAGCCATGGTGGGGGAGAATATCCAGAGACATTGCCCCCCTCAGCAACAAGACACAAAGGGGGGGAGGGGGAAAACTGGCTACCTCTTCTACAATTCATAACCCCCTACTCCATGGACTGATCCAGTATGCCCACTGAGGAGGGCCCCAGTGGGTTGGGGACAGGGATTAGGGAAATGGGGGGCACCATCACAAGATTTGCTCATATAATGTATCTAATTATCAATAATAAAGATTTTTAATTTAAAAAATGACACAGAGTACACTTCCATTCCAAAAGAAAGGAGAGGGGGATTATAATGAAAGACAGCTAAAGCAAAACCAGAACCCAGAAAGACAAACAAAACCTCAGATCCTGAAGCTCCAGGTCCCACACCTGGGACACCTGTGGCATTGTCTGGGCTCCAACAGCCTGAGGTAGCCCCACCCCTCCAGCCCTGCTGCCTACAGCACTTGCAGTCTGTCTCTTGGGCCATTTCCACTCCCTGCTGCTGCCCATCCCCATGGTTCTGGCATCTCCAACATCCTGGGGTCTCCATCGTCATTTAAGCTTCGTCTTCACAGCCTCTCAGGGCTTCTTTTGAGAGAGTCCAGCCACACATTTCCTGATCCTAGCAGCATTTTGGAATCTTCATGCAAGCCCCCAGCATCCCATAAGGCTTGCATTTTTTCTCCATTAAACCAGTGCCATGTGGATGACATTTCCAAGTCATGCTGTCACCTACAGGTATAATCTTTCCCCTCTCCCAGAGGTGTACAAGCCGCTGTCTACTTTTGTGGCTGAACCGGAGACAACACTTCCCTAGGCAGTTGCTTTTGAGTAGGGTACACCTTCAGGCGCATTGATACGTGGAATGGCAACATTCTTACTGTCCCAGTGCACAGTATGAGGTTTCTTTTTAATGACGCAGATCTCTAGCAATTTACAGGAGCTTTCTCTGTACCCACCTCATCCTCAATATTAAATTCACTCAAGCTCCTTTCTTTACCATATTTTTCTTATCTTTCTGCTCAACTTGCCGTTCTCTCTCTTTATAGATCTGGATAAGAGCAGAGAGTAGTAACTCTACTACAGCAAGAATTCTAGTCTGTCTTGAGATTTCCCTCACCAAACAAACGAGTCTATTGCTTTTGAATTTCACTTCACCTAAGTTTTCAGAACATGTCCAGAATGAAAAACAGATTTTCCTTGCCAGGATACAACCCAAATGGTCTCTACTCCAGTTCCTGAAAGAGTCCTTGATTCCCTCTGACACCTCCACTGCCATCATTTCTCTTGCTATTCTGGTCTTCTACACTCCTGCCAGAATGGTCCATTAAGCTCTGATTTGAATAGTCTGCAGTTTCTCTACCCTACAGTGCCAAACTCTTCTACATCCTCCTACAAACCAGTTCCAAAAGTCCAAGTACTGCATGGTCAGATATATCATAGCAGTAGCCCCACTCCTCAGTATCAAGTTTCTGCACTGGTTACTTTTCTCATTGTGGTAACAAAAGCAACATCCAGAAAAAGGATTTATTTTGGCTCAAAGTTTGAGAGAGCAGATTGTCAAGGCAACAGAAGTATGAGGCAGCTTGACAGGAAGCAGAGAGAGAGAGAGAGAGAAGAAAGAGAGATGAAAGCTGGTTCTCTACTCACTTTCTCTTGTTCATTCAGTTCAAAACTCCAGAGCCTATGGCCTGGTACCACCTACATTCAAGGTGGGTCTTCCCACCTCAGTAAAAACTCAGTAAACCCTCACAGACACCCAGGGGGTGATCCTGAACCCCATCAAGTTGACTGTCAAGATTAGCATTCCAAGCAGTGAGATTGAACATTGCTTCACATCTGCATTATGACTCTGTGATTTGCTTGCTCACATATCATCTCCATTTTTCTATTAATTGTATTTTCTTATGTGATTTGGGGAACTTGCTCCTATTTGTTGGATACTAATCTTTTGCATTTTAAATGTTGCAAATATTTGCCTCCCATTTACATCCTGCTTTGTTCTTTTCAAAGTATGATTTGTTGTTGTGTGGGGGAGGGTAGGGGGCAGAGGGGTCCCATGCACTCACCTGCAGTGGGAGGCACTCATCTACTGTGGCTGGAGAGGAACATCAGTTGTACTGTGCCATTGTTTGTCTGCCTGGTCTTGTTTTGATTCTGGAGCTTTGGGGGCTCCAACAATTCTTAAGTTTGGTATCATTTATTAATATCTCTTAATTAAGTTGTGGTTTTATTTTCTCCTTTGTCCTTATGTATTTTAGAAGTCTTTATTCTTCCAAATATTCTTGTATATTGTCCTTCCTTACTTTAATAATTTTGTTCTGTTTTTGTTTTTCACATGTTGACCTTTAATGACCACCCCAATAAGTCTTTATCTTTATGGGAGAAGTTAGGAGTAGGAAAATGCTATGTGCTGTAGCAGGAAGAATGGAAACTTGAACCCTGGCAGGCTAGAGCTCAGATTCTAACTCCACCTCCACACGCTTTCAAGTGCAAGCTGCTAAGCCCTCCTGGGATTTCATCTGTTCATTTCCATTATTCAAAGACACACATTTTGACATGCTTCAAACCAGAATATGCCTTGCAACCAAGAATATATCATGATTTAATGTATGAAATACATATGAGAAGATCTTCCAGGTCACTGAGGGGAAAAGTTAAAGTGTTTAAAGAGCTAGCCCAAGCCAGGTTGGTCTTTATCTTGGTGAGTTTTCCTTCTTCCAGGAGAATGCAGCTCTCTGAGGCCATGCTTGGCCTGCCTCTCTGAACATTCCTCCTTAGCTACCTGAACCTGCCTGCTGAGGACCTTCCAAGATTCCCCTACCAAACACCTTAGGTGACTCACTATAGATACAGAATGCCAGAGCTCATATGTAAGGGCTCTACATCTAGGAAACTGCAACTTCACCCCTGGGGATGTTCATACCTGTCTGGTACAAAGAGTCATCACCACATTCCCTATAGCTGACCTGCCCATGCTAGCCTTGACTGTGGCCCCTTTTACTGCCCACATGGTGAGTCAGGAGCTTTACAGCTGAAGAAAGAGAGCTGGGGGCCCTGGCATTCTTTGACATGAAGCACATCCCTGGGCTTGTCCTGGGAAAGCAGGGAGTGGGAGTGAGGCAGCAGACTGAGAAGAACTGGTGACTCTCAGCTGGTGCTCTTTGTATAAGGTGAGCCCGGGATATTTGAACACTGGCCCATTGATTACTCAAAGCCATCTATGGATGGGTGACTCCTTCTTCTAATACAGATGAAAACTGAACTGTCGAGGGCAGAACATGACCAGTGAGGTCGAGCATCACAGAGATGCTTGCTCAGTAGCTGCTGTCCCACCTTCCTGACTTCTGCAGCAGGAAGGACAGAATGTGGTCCACAAAGTGAGTCTCCAACAATTTCCACCATGCACCTAGTGGAGCACCTACTCATGGGAAGTGCATTAGGTCACACAAAACAGAAGGATGCAGTAGAGAGGTCCAGCTTTAGGGCCTCCCTCCATGGCATAGGCTATTAGAAAAATATATACCAATCACACACACAGTAGTAGTTACCTTCTCATTGCTGGGACAAAACACCTTACCAGAAGCAGCTTGTGGGAGGAAAATATTGATTTCAGGTTTATAGTTTTGAGGAGCAGTTTCACTATGGTGGATAAAGCATGGCAGAGCAGGCAACCAGCTCATACATCAGTAACAGGGTGGGAGCAGCCAGAGTGAGAGCTAGTGAACACCTGCCTAGTGGGGCTGACTAATAAGCCTCAGGTCCACTTCCCATAGCACACCTCTTCCAGCAAGGCTCCACCAGCTGAGGCTTGAGAATGAGGCTTAATCACAAACATATGAGGCTATGGTGGGGGGGGGGGTCTCATTTCATATTCAAACCACCACACACACCAAGTCCCATCATGCCTCTCAGAGATCTCTGTTCCATTGCTTTACCAGGCAGGGGTCCCATGCCAAGCCATGCAATCATAGCCAGGGTGGTCCCAAGACATAGTCTGCGCTTCCCACTGCCAACAGATCACAGCAGTTCCCTTCAACTATCCTCCACACCACCATAAGGCCACATCTTCATTTCCTCCATAGCAATATTTATCAGCATTCCAAGGACCAAGGTGGTCTTCTCTGGAATAGCTAAATGTTCTCCAATTTATCCTGAAAAGTAAAAATAAACTTGCAATTCACAGGAGTGGTGATGGTTTGACAGACACAGGAAAAGGCCCCACCTTCTAAGGCATCCATACTAACCCCCAGACTCCGTAATAACAGGTTAGCCAGGCAGAGATATGACTGGTCCCATGGCCTAGGCTAGAGGTAGAATACTCAGAAAGTAGCCTGAACCAGTTCCAAGGGCACCCGTCAACACAGCCAGGAAAGGCAGAGGACTTGTCTAAAATGTGGATGCATGGTAGTGAGAGATTTCCACTCGAAGACACTTTATGAATCCCCCTCAGTTACTGTTGGAAAGCATTATTGCTCCATGGTGACACATGTCTGGTGACTTCCTTCTTACTTGATTTCAGGGTTTCCCTTCACAAGTGAGAGCTCCCTTTTGGTCATCTGTGGCCTTAACTGAACCCGCAGACCCACACTCGGCATCATCTTGATGATTACCATGGTTGGGGAGAGTTGTTATTTCCTGTCTAACTGGAGCTATTTAGTGACCTCCCTGTGCCCAGGTGCCTCCTTTCTCTCCAGGTCATATTCTCTAAAAAGCACCACATTACCTCCAGAGAATTATAAAAAAAAATTATTTAAAAAAATTTAACGTAGGGGAGCAATGAAACCAGCATAAAGTGGAGTTCATGTCCAAGAACTTCTGTCCCTATGATTTGATTATGATTATTATTATAGTCAGCTCCAGGTCACTGGAATGGACTTCTAAACCAGGCAAAATTTATGGGAGGAGCCAGATTTATATCAGGCTTACAGACAAATCCAGGGGAAGTTTCATTATGGCAGACGAAACTGGATCCCTTTCACAGATCCAAGCAGAGAGAGAAGACCAACACCCAGCATCACAAACAAGTACAAATGGACAGCCAAACAGCAGGGAACCCAAGCAGAGCTCAGATGCTCTGCATAACTTTAAGCTGGAATCAGATCCACCCCAAACACACCTTAAGGCTGAACCCAGGATCCGCCCCCCAGGGACACCTCTTCCAGCTAGGTAGCTAGAAATCCAAGCTTTAATAAAACACCTGAGTCTATTGGGGACATACATGCAAACTACCACAATGACAAATAAAAATAAACCTTGGAAGATTAAATGCCATGCATAAATCAATCTAAAACCTGTCCTAACACCCTTGATTATTCCAACAAAATTGGGGAGAAGGTGAAACTATGTTTATACTTCTCATTTTCAGTAGATAATATCTCATTCCTAGGCAAGGCAGAGGAAATAGGCTTGAGCTCATTTACTAAGCTCAGGCTTATTTTGATTGGTTTTCTTTGATTTGAGGGCGGGTGAGACAGGGTCTTGTGTGGCTAGCTCAGGCTGTCCTCAAATTCACTGCATAGCTGAGAATAACCTTGAACTCCTCGCCCTCCTACTTTATTCTCCCAAGAACTGTGATTACAGCTGTGTATCATCGTATCTGGCTTAGAATAAGTTTTAAAAGAGCATATATTACTTAATACACTTTTTCTAACAGAGTCTCCTAAAACAAAACTTGTATCAAAAGGCTGGGGTGAAAAAAATTTTAAAGGCAAATATATACTGGAAATGTAAATAGAAAAAATACAGTACTAGGTTAAAATCAAAGTCCAAATCTAGAACATAAAACTAGTCACAAGTGGAAAAGTGAGAGAATTATCATTATTTCTATATCATAATCTTATATATGAGCTTTTATAACCAATCCCAAGGAACAAACACATGGTGGGTTTTTTGTTTGCTTGTTTTGTTTTTGAGGTAGGGTCTTTCTCTAACCCAGGTTGACCTGTAACTCAGTCTGTAGTCTCAGGCTGGCCTTGAACTCACAGTGATCCTCCTACCTTTGCCTCCCTAGTGCTGAGATTAAATGCCACCACACCTGGCCATGGTCAGTTTCTTTTTTTCTTTTTCCTTTTTTTTAAAAAATATTTTTATTTATTTGCAAGCAGACAGAGATAGAAGAGAGACAGAGAATGGGTGTACCAGGGCCTCAAGCCACTGCAAATGAACTCCAGACACATGCGCCCTCTTGTGCATCTGGCTTTACATGGGCACTGGGGAATCAAACTCTGGTCCCTCTGCATTGCAGGCAAATGCCTTAACCACTAAGCCATCTCTTCAGCCCGGTCGGTTTCTTTCTCATACTTTTGCTGGAGCTTTTTCATGGTTAGAGAAGAGTCACACTGTAACACATAGCCTTACATTTAAAAAGAACACATGAGCTACGGCTCAGCAGATAAGGGAGCTCCCTGTGCAAGCATCCGGGCCTCAGAGACACCAAGACTGCTAGACCTCCACCCTGGAACCGGTAGCCACACACCCCGTGGGGAGCAGAGACTGGAGGATCACTGGGGCTTGTGAACAAGATGTAGAATCAGCAAGAGATTCTGTCACAAGGGAAAGATAGGCAGGTGAGTGATAGGGGGACACCCCAAGTATTCCTCCCCTACCTGCAATGCGTGCTCAGGATGGTGCATCAGCACATATACCCATGCCTACACCACACACACACACACACACACACACACACACACACACACACATATGCCTACATCACACACACACACACACACACACACCCATGCTCACACAGCACACACAGGAAATCATTTAAAACCCGCTCCTTCGATCACATCCTCTGACACAGCAGGCACACGAGGGTCTTGGCTGCTACTCACCTGCACAAATCTCAATCTTCCCCTCGGCTGTGTCCAGGGATGGGAATCTTAACAACAGAAGGATGAAATATCCACGCTCTCCTGGTACTTTCAAGCCAATGGAGAAGACAGACCATAAAGAAGCTAAACGATACATTAAGGAAACAGGAGGAAGAGAGAAAGAGGGATGAGAAGAAGGAAGGATATATGGTTCCCAGGCAAAGGACATCCGAGAGATAAATAGGGAGACGGAGAAGCCAATTTAACCGAGATAAACTGTCTGTCATACATAGCACAGCTGACGGGTCCAGGCAGGGAAACTTCTGGGTCATGACCACAGTGTTCACATGTGTCCTGAGTCCTATGTTTCCAGGCCATACTGAGCTCCTGTCCCCAGAAAGTGGAAGGACTGAGCAAATGCAAATAGACCCAGGAGACTGAAGTTGTTGATTTCCAACATGAGGTGTGAGCTCTTGTTGCAAAGGGAACAGGCCTTGGTGGTTGATGTCGGAGTGCCTTGGCTGAAACCCGATGTAGCAAAATGTTGTAACACACTTTCCCAGAGTCAATATGACACCACACTCTTGAAACATAAGACTGTCAATGTGATGGCAGATGAGCAAACTTCAAAGCTGAGGGGCTCCATCCTGCCCATCTGGGTACAGCAATGAAACAATTGCTCCAAAGTAGAAAGTGAGAATAGCAAAGAAGGTCCATGTGGTCAGTGGAGCAAGCTATGACCCCACTGCCTCTCCTTCCTCCCTTCACAGTAGAGCTCTAAGCTGTCACTCGAGTTTACTTTTGTGACTCCCAAATGTGTGCCCCAGAATCAATAAAGTCCTCAAAGTGCTGTGAACTAGAATGATCCATGCCCTCTGTGTTTACCCCCAGCCTTGCCAGGAACAGCTGGAAGGCTGCCAGGTTCTTAGGGACAAGGCAGACCTTGTCTTACCCTGTCATCAGAGTGTCACCTGAGCCCATGATGAGCACAGACCTGCTAGGAGCCAGGAAATGTTCCCAGAGAAGGGAGAGGGGAGCTCAGGGGACAGGCAGGACGGGCACAGTGGTTAGGAGGAGGCACAGGACCCAGGCTGACCAGGACCAAGCAATCTTGCTCAGGTATGCCAAGAGACCAGCACACAGCTCAACCAAGACATAACAGATGTGTCCTTCAGGACAAGTAAGGACAAGTAGGGGGAAGGAAACTGGGAAGGGCTCTGCCTATACTGGGAAGAAAGAGAAAAGCGCCAACAGAAGGGGGCTGTCCTCTCACACAGCTGCCCTGTACCATGCCTGACTCCTGGCACTCTTAAGGTCATTGTGTCCCCTCTCATCTGACTAGCTAAAGCCCTCGGGAATGTTAGCTAAGTGAACAGATAGACAAATGAAGTGTACAGACTATTGGTTTAGTTGGGGTTTCAAATTCAGAAATCAATGAATGGAAACCCTCAACCATCCAGGTCAAAGTCATGGGATGAACAACCTGAGTTCATTTCTCAGCAGCTGGGTGACCTTGGTGGCACTGCAATCCTCCTGTGAGCCTGGGCATCCTGGCATCCTCTCTTGAAATGGGGTCACCAGTTCTTGCCCTTCATCCCACGGAGACATGGTAGCCGTGGGGCACAGAGATCATTAGGTTAAGTGTAAGGCTCACATCAAAGACAAGGTACAGGGATTTCATGACACTTCACCATGATCTCAGGTCAGAAAACAGGCACTGTACATCCTTGACCCTCCAGCTCAAAGCTTTTTGGCTCCTGGGGCACAGCCACCCCCACCAGGGCTCCTGGGTGTCAGGGGCAGGACTGAAGCTCAGAGCTGGGCTCTGAAGGGGATCCTGCACTAGAGCACACACATGTCTCTGTGACTTTCCCCTCTTCCCCAGTCTTTATAAATCAGGTATTTAATTACCCAGAAAAGAATCCTCTGCGCCAGAACGCAAATGAGTTTAATGTATAATTTATACATGAAAATGTAGATGTTGAGGTGTGGCAAATCTCCACATAAATATTTTTGCAGTTAAATTTTTAGGCATCTGTTTTCTTTCCAAAGGAGCTGCCAGACAGAAGGGTGGTCTCAGGGCCCAGGCCCAGTGAGGCTGGAAAAGTTTGGCCCCTCAAGTTCCCCAGCTAGTGATTCAGCTGCCAGCTCAACTCAGCCCAGAAGGCCCCTGAACTTGACACTAGCCACCTACAGCCAGGTCACAGCACCATTACAACCTCCATAAAAATCCTGCTCTGTCTTGTTGGTTGCCCACTGGAACAAGATGGTAAGACCCTATTGCTGAAGACCGCACATGCTTTTGCTGCAGTTCACTGAGAAATCAAGCTAGAGCTGAGCTGGAAAGCTCCTCCCTGTTAACCAGCTGACAGAAAGATGGAGAAAGCTATGGCTGCCTGCAGCCCTATGGTAGAGAGAAGTCACCAATGGTGGTAAACCGCAGTGGACCTTGCAAGCCTTAAGACTGGCCAGCCAGGCCAAATGTGCCAACTGGTGTAATAGTGGCACGTCTATTGTGGGGGAAACCAACTGCTCTCTAATTGGACTGGAGGCTCACTCCACCGGAGGGAATACATGCCTGGTACTGAAGACCTAGTCAAAAGCCTGTGGTCTGGAAGGTCATGAGCCCTAGGGGAGTAATGCCTGCTGTTGTCTGGCTAAATGCATATATTATGCCCACCAAACTGCCTTACAAGAACTTTTTAAAAAGTGTATAACCACAAATTAATGTTACTCTCACTCTTGGCTAGAGAAGCTTTTCTTTTCAGTTGGTGATGACCACTGGGAGAACTCAAAAGACACACCATAGTGCTGAGAAGTGACAGTGGAGTGTTCAGCACTGGGACATCTCTATCACACTTCCCGAGGCTCAGGGTCTATTGAGGAAGAGGTTGTAGGAGCCAAAGGAAGGGTAGGACTGCTTACAATGCAAACTTCCAGACACAAAATGGCCTTGACGTTCATGACTTCACAGTGCCTAATACTACCTACACAAGACCTTCATAATAGGAGGACAAGATAATGATAACAAAACAAAATGGAGAATGCTCGAGAGGGGGAGGGGATATGATGGAGGGTGGATTTGAAAGGGGGAAGATGGGGTGAGGAGGGAATTATCATAGTTTATGTCTATAATTATAGAAACTGTCAATAAAAAGTTTTTTTTTTAAGTAGGGATTCAACACTGTCTTCCTGTGCTAGGCCTGAGGGAGGAGAGCAGAATGGAGTCTGGGGCCCATGCTTCGGCAGTTAGGAGTCCACTGGGAGATCCAGACAAACAGAAGATGAATATTTACAGTCAGGAAAATGGTACCAGCGAGGTGGGTCCTGCGTATCCATGAGCTGCAAAGGCCTAAGTACTGCCCATTCCAAGGGGCATCCCGAAAGACTCCAGGGGCAGGGCGGGTGCTGACAGAGTTTGTCATGTGGATGAGGGCAGGGGGACATTCCCACAGCAAGAACTACATGGGTGATGACTGGAGTAAAAGTGAGCACGTCAGGACTAGGAAGATGGCTGCCCAGCACAAGGACCTGAACTCAGTCCCCAGCATCCACGTCAAAAGCCAGACATGGCCACACACAATGGGGGCCATGGACAGGAGGGTCACCGGAGTCACTGGTCAGCTAGTCTAACTGAAAACCAGCAAGCTCAAGGTTCACTGAGAGACCATCTCAAGGAAAGAGCTACAGAGAGGTCACCCACTGTCTTCCTCAGGCCTCCTCACACATCAACACAGGGGATGTGCGTGTGCACACATGCCACACACACCAAATTAAAGTCAATTTCTTTAGAAAGAGTAAGTGTGCCCTCAGGGTGCCTGTGTCAGGGATAGGCTAAGAGTGAGGCTGGGTTGGAGAGCGGGAGCCAGATTACTAACTGGCCTATATGCCCAGCCCTGAAATAGGATTTTGCCTGGATTGAATGCTTTGAACAGAGCAAAGCTATATGATGAACATATGAAAGCCACGTGAGGATTATGGTAACAGAAGAGCCCAGTAGGGTCTTGAGTCCCATGCAAGCTGCAGGGGCCTGCCTATTGCCAGCCAGGGTCCTAAACTACAGCATTCATTGGCTGGCATGTGACTTTACATCTAAATCACCCAAGAGGCAGGCAGGCAGGCAGAGCCCTTGCTTCTTCCCTGCAGTGGCCATCACCATGTGGAACTGGTGACTTATTGTGCAAGGAAATTCCCTAGCACCCACCCTCTTGTTAGATTTTCAGGAGGGACACTAGGCACAACCCAGAGTATCCTTTTATGCAAAGACACACAGAGAGAGAGGATACCCAGTGCACGCCTGAGCTGAGAACTACAAGTTCACATGCCAGAGAGGGAGGAACTGCACATCTCCAATGCACGTTGGTCAGAACCTGTAACCCTTATAAGAGTCAAGAACATGCCCTAAAGAAGCATTCTGATCATGTGGAGAATACTGTGCCCAGAAGACATAGGTTATTACAGGAAAATCCCAGTGCCAGGGGTGGGACACCCTCCAATGAGCTGTTGGTCAGGGAGGCCCATAAATCCCCTAAAACAATAAAGATTATGTCAGTACTTTTGGTTACCCACCAGAACTAGATGGTAAAACCCTCATGCTGAAGACACCACAGGCTTCAGTCACAGGACACTGAGAAATCAATCTGGAATTGAGCTGACGTCCACCCCTTGCTGGCTAGAGGCTTTAGTGCTGGAAAGTGCTCTGCAGGCTTCTTGGGGAGAAAGTCACCAAGAGTCTCAAACAGCAGTGGATCCTTCAAGCTACAGGACCAACAAGCTGGGCAAGATGTGCCCACTGTGGCTATTGTGACATGTAAGGGGTAACCAAGTGCTGTCTGATTGGAGTTGAAGCCCATGGCTCATGGGAGGGAATTCATGCCTGGTACTGAAAACCAAAAGCCCGAGGCCTGAAGATCATAGGGCCAATGGGTAAAGCTACCACTATCTTTTTTTTCTGCTAAATGAATCTATTTTGCCCATCTACTTGCCCATAGGTTAGTTCTGTTCTCATTTTTTGGTTAAAGAAAAGCTTCTTTTTGCAGATGGTGGACGGGCATGGTGGCACACATATTTAATCCCAGCACACGGAGACAGAGGAAGGGGGATGGCTATGAGTTCAAGGCCAGCCTGAGACTACATAGTGAATTCCAGATCAGCCTGCACTAGAGCGAGACCCTACCTCAAAAAAAAAAAAAAGAAATGAGTATTAGTGCTGTTCTAATGGCTTTCCAGAGAAAATCCCTGGTGGAGATGGTTGTGAATCCTGTGAAGACTCAAAACTCATCAAAGTGTTAAAAACAAGAGACGCTTGAGAGCATCTTGAGAGAGGTGACATCTCTATCCAAGCCTCTAAGGCTCAGGGGACATTGCAGAAGAGGGGATGGAAAGAATGTAAGAGCCAGAGGTTGGGAGAGAGGACACTGGGACACTGTCATCACGCATGAAGTTATGGTGCATTCATGACTTCACAGTGGATGTTGCTCCCTCCATAAGGCCTGCATGAGACTGAAGCCATCAACATGCCGACATGGATGGAGGAAGGAAAAAGAGAGGGAAAGAGAGAGAGAGAGAATGAGGGACTAACTGAAAAGAGAAAGGGGTTCAGTGGAATGGGGGTGAGGGAGTGGACAGAGAAGGTAACAGGAGGGGATTATCAAATTACAGTATGTTCGTGTATTAAAATTCTCAAAGGAACATGTCCTAGGCCTGAGGGTACAGCTCAATGACAGAGTGCCTGCCCAGTATGCATAAGGCCCTCAATTCGATCCTTAGTACCAGAAAAAATAAGAAAAAGAAAGAAAAGTACACGTCCTCTCTCATCCACCATGTGGGTCTCATGGGACATTTGCAGAGCTTGGACCTTCCACAGTAAGACGAGCAAGTCCCCACTTCTCCAGCCATGGGGCCCTGAGCAGCCCCCGCTGTGGCCTTGACCGATAACCCTGACGGTGATCTCGAAGCCCAGGTTGGTGGTCCCAGGTCCCACTACATTAAACACCCAGCTTGGCCTCGCTAGCTTTCCAGTCCCTGGAGGACTAGTGACTCCAGAACACATACCTCGCTTGACCTTGGGGGGCCTGAGGCCGTCTGCCCCGGCCAGGGCATCCCAGGCCTCCCGCTCCCCCCAGCGCCTCAGCTGCTCCTCCCGCATCTTGTAGAAGAGGATGTGCTTCTGCACATCGCTGAGCTCTGCAAGCAGCTCGGGGTCGATGTACATGTCGTGCAGGATCTGCCGCAGCATGGTGCTTCCCAGGAAGCACACACAGGAAGGGCAGCTGGGCAAGGCAGCCAGGCTGTAGATTCCCAGGCCAGGGAGATACCCCGGCTGCTCACTCGGGGACCACTGGAGGCATCCTTTCCTCATACAGCATCCTTGCAGTGTCAGCTCCCAGCCAGCGATGAACTCATGTCTGCCCAGGGCGAAGAAAACCGAGGCCAAGCCGCAGGAATGGAAGAGGTTGCTGAGAGCCCATGAGGCTGGTCACAGATCACTGCATCGCTGGGGTTCTAGGAGGGTCCAGACCTCTAGCTCAACTGGGCACTACCTAGGCTCAGCCCTGCCTGGGTCGTAGGTGTCGAGTGATCTGTTAGTGGAAGGTAACGATGACACCAACCGTATCAGTGACAATGCCCTGGCCAGCGAGAGCTGATCCCTCTCCAGTAGATAAGAGGAGGAGGATTAGCTTCCCCTATGCAGTCCACATCTTCTGAGCCAATTTCAAACAGAGGCCAGAGACAGACAGACAGGAGTTTTTGGGTTCCGCAGCCCCTCCATGCACCTGCTTCTCCACAGCCAGTGAGGCATTTGGCAGACTGAGGTATTGCTTTTTAAACCCCCTTGAGGAAAAGATCTTCCCTTCTGTTTGTTTTGGGTTCAAGAAGAGCAAAAGGCAATCAGTGGAGGTAATGAGGGCCGAGTAGGTGGGGTTATCACAAATTCAAGGACATCCTTTTTCCCTAGGGAACTCCTGGGCTGACAGACAAACGGGGGGGGGGGGGCTATCTGGATATAGTGGGTGTTCTTGTTGCTTCACGTGTCTGGAGCCGACTAAAAAAGCAAAACCAAACCAAACAAAACCTGGAGTTGCCTTGCCTCTGTCCATCCCCTCCCCGCCTGCCTCCCCTGTTAGACAGGTCCCAGCCAGGACGTTGGCTTCTGCCTAGAGGCTGGTGCTGAAAACCAGAGCCTGAGCTCTGAGCTGCTTACAGGTGCCCTGTTATTCAGACAAGGAAATCGGGGAAAGCATGTACCTTGCCTGGGGCCATTCAGTCAGTGAGTAGCTGCTCTGGGAGTCTGCCTGGGTTTTAAATTTGACATCCTGTAGATGATTTAAAAAAATGTAATGCTACCGAGAAGGTAAACTGGTTGGATTAGTGACCTTCATGTCCTTTTCCCTGAGGACAGAAGGTAGATCAAGCACCCCAAAACTGATAAGGAACTGGTGAGTTCACACCATTCTCCCTCTACAGGAAGCAGGACTAAATAGGTTCCTGCCAGCCAAGCCACAGGGTGAGGAAGAAAAGGAGGAGGTCCACTGAGACACAGTCCTCCAGGTCAGTCCCTTGTCCCTGCGTAACCCAGACCTGGGAGCCTACACTCCCCATCTCCCACCTCAAGACAGAACTGTGGCCTTGACCTCCCACCCTGCCCTCCTCTTCCTCTTCTTCCTCCTCCTCTCTCCACCTCACCCAGTGTCCCCACTGGCGGTCTAAGTCCCTTCAGTTTCCTGGGCAGCCTCCCTGCTTTAGCATGGTTGTATCTTTCTGACCCTGATTGGGACTGGGATAGAGCTGAGTTCAGAGATGAGGCCAAGGCAACAGGGCCACCGAGGGAGGGTCTGGCCTCTTTCTGCCCCCCCCCCAGCCCCAGGTTCCCACAAGAAGCAGGTAGAGGGCAGAGAGAACGCTGTTTGGGGCAGCAGCAAGAGTCTTTGGACGTGGTGGCGACAGAGTGGGGTGACACCCTCCAACACCCCATTTGGGGTTCCAGAAGCACTCTCCCAGGTCAGTGGGGCAGGAGACCAAGAGACACCAAATCCGGGCGACATGACCGAGCAGCGGACCACAGGCTGTCCCCAGCTGGGTCGGGTTTCCCATGTCACCTGTGCCCATGGTCACTAGCCAGCAGGTGGGTCCGGCCGCGCAGGGCTCCGCATACCTTCAGCAGGTGCACCTGCCCAGCGCCAGGCCAACCAAAGTCCCTTCCTTTCTGCCTGCTCTGTCTTCCTTTTATCTTTCATTAACCCAAGCGGTGCATGTAACACCGCAGGCTCACGCAGTGCCTCCCAGGGGTCCGGTGGTGCACACACAGAAAGGATCTTGTGCAAGCGCCTGGAAACCACCCGAATGTCCCTCGGTGGTGGAGCCCAGTGTCGCTGAGATGGAACAGGATTCCTGTCACAAAGCAAGAGGTCAATTGTCTGGGCGAGGAGAAATGTCCAAGACAGATAAAATGAAAAGGCAAAATGCTTCTTTATGATGTGCAGTGTGACTCTTAAAAATAAAAAATACAAAATAAAACCTTCGTTTGAACCTGGGCGGCAATGGAGAAGGGTGAAAAATAATAATAGAAATCCTGAGTTTGGTTATTTTTGTGTAAAGGAGGGAAAACATTCAAGGAGTATTACCCATTTGCTAACAGAGCTTATTGGTGTCTTCTTGGAGGGGGAGGGAGACCACTTTAGATAATTTTGTTTTATTCAATAAGATATTCTCAGATAACTGAAATCAAATGTATTTCAAAGGTTTAATATGTGGTCCACAATCACCATGCTTGGAGGTCAGACCTTGAGGCAGGAACCCCCCCACACACACACACACCTCTCTACCCCACGGAGGCTAAGGAAGTCATCTGTGCCCCTGAGCTGGGCAAGGGGCTTTGAGGCATTTCTGAGATGGCTCTGGAAGCCACGTGGAGACGACTCCAGGAGAGCAGGAATAGCCCACAGACCCTGGCCAAATATAGGAGATAAGGGGTACAGAGAAGCTGCCAGGTGGGGTGAGGGTTCTAGAACCTCTTATCCAGAATCTCTGCTTCCACGTAGAATCCTTCCAGAACTTAATCAGAGTATGCTATTTCTCAATCAAAACCCAGTTTACTCAGAGTGGGCATCCAAGGCTTCACAGAGATCCTGTGGCCTGCCCCTCACATCACAGTCCCAAGGTCCACTTTCTGCAGTCTGTGACCTCTCCTTGGGTCTGTCCTGGACTTGCTGCTCAGCAAACACAGCAGACATCTCCCTCTCCAAACCTCACCTGGTTCATCCCTCTGCCTAGGATCCATGTGGTGGGTGGAATGTAAAGTGTCCCCCATAGCCTCATGTGTTTACTTGGTCCTCATGGGGTGGAGCCTTGCTGGAGGAGGTGTGTCATTGGGGACATACCTTGAGATGGATTCATCCAGCTCCACTGGGTGATATCACTCAGTCTACTTCCTCTCTTCGGTTGTGGAGATGTGACACCGGCTGTCTGCTCCTGCCATGCTTTCCCCTCCATTTTCTCTTCTGAAGTGCTGGGAATCAAGCCTGGAACCTTGCACTGTCTGCAAGGAGAACAGCCATGGAGCTGCATTCTCAGACCAACTTGGACTTTTCTTTCCTCAGTACTCCTCATTCCTCCCACTCACTTCCTCCTCTGATTTTTTTTCTTTCCTTAGCATTTACTTTATAAACTACCATTTTACTTATTAATAGTTACTAGGCTTTTGTCTCTCTACCTGCTAGATGACAGGAACCTGGTGGTCTGAATAAGCATCTATTGAAGGATGAACGAGGGACTTGCCAGATGGAATGACCAGAGCCTGTGCAAAGGCCGGGGAGGAGTCCAGAGCAAGGATCTGCACAGATGTTGATGGACATTTGGACCATGTCCAAATGTGGTCATGGCAGATGGGCTGTAGCAGGTGGGTGGATGGCCCTGCCAGGGGCCACTTATCTTCCCTAACCACATGGTCCCTGGCAGGCAGAGTCAGTAGTGTCTAGAGGACTCTGTCTGTCACCCCTATCTAGCATGTGACACACCTGTGATGTAGGGATCAGCTACAGAATAGTACTGAGAACAGATGTGGGGGTGCACACCTGTAATGCCAGTACTCAAAAGGATGAGGCAGGAAGATTGGAAGTTTGAGGCCAGCCTGGCCTACAGAGAACCCATCTCAAAAGCCAAAAAATAATTTTTTTTAATGAAGTAGAGATAAATTGTTAGACCCCTCTTGTTACCTGGGATCCTCCCTCCTAGTGGCCTGTCCCTTAAGGTTTC
This sequence comes from Zapus hudsonius, assembly GCA_004024765.1. NCBI lineage: Eukaryota > Metazoa > Chordata > Mammalia > Rodentia > Dipodidae > Zapus > Zapus hudsonius. The sequence continues at coordinate 57,825 of PVHP010003029.1, read as the reverse complement.
TGTGACATGATAAAAACTACATCATCATCACAGTAAAGTTTCAGAATCACTGATGTCTTGCATGGAAGGTTAGGCTGGTTAATACATAATGACACATTGATGACAGGATAAAATGCAGCAGAGCAGGGAAGCGATACTGAGGGGAATGCTCAGACACATTGCTAAGGGGAAAGCAGCTCAGAAGTCTTAGGCACAACATAAGAAAAAGACTAGTTTAACAGTCAAGGCTTCCTAAGGACACTAATGAAGTCCTGTTACAAGGAAGGGGCCCTGGTATTTGGGATCCCTTGTTTGGTAGTGTTGCTTCTGAATGCTGAACACCAGGCTGGAATTAGGGGTTCTGAGCTGGGAAGATGGCAGGGGAAGAAGAGGAGTTGAACTTCATCATCCTGCTTGAACCCACAAACACAAGGGTGAGACTTGTTATCACACACCCCAAATGGAATGGTACCCAGTTTTGCATGCTAGAGGTAGTGAAGGTAGAGATCACTAAAGGGAAGTGGTCCCTATGCAGGCTGGTAAGAGCACAGTTCCTGGAAATTACAGAGATCATAAGAGAACTTGGAGTTTTCTTCATGGATTTAGTAACATCTCAGTATCTTTCAGGGGCTGGTATACAACATTGGTAAATGCAAAAATCCACTGCATGCATGCGCACACACTTTGATGACTCAAACAGCAGAGCTAAGGTTCCCACCATCCAGACCAGAGTCATGGCCTGCACCCAACCTCATAGCCCACAGGTCTCCCAGGTAGTCTCTTTTCAACACTCCGTTTAGGTGCTCCATGGGGATTTCATCTGCATTCAATGAATAATGAAGTATGTGTCAATCAGGCACACAGTAGTGACAATGGAGCTCTGTTCCTGATGGGGCCTGGCTCCTCACTATTTTGGCAAATCAAAAACTGGTCAGGTAAGTGGACTGTGGTGGCTAATTCTTTCTGAATGCCTTCCTCGAAAAGATTTTCTCTCGCTAGACAGGCATGACTTGTCTGAACTTGACCTACAGCCATTGGGAGAAGTTGGCTGGTTTTCTGCTAGTTACTAGTGGCTGGTGCCCTCAAGTTTCTCTAGGGCAAAGTTCTGTATGCAGTAAGGGCAGAGATGCCAACAAGGGACATCACCTGGTACCATCAAGAACCCTCACTGGCCCCCAAAGGTCTGGTTTCCAGTGTCCTTCTCTGTGGCCTGATATTTGCTCCCTGCTGCAGACAGCAGGAAATGAGACAAAGAAGCAGGAACTTGGGTCCTTCCTGATGTCACTTCCTTGGAAGTCCTCCAAGGCTTCTTGTCACCATCCACATCCCTGCTGGATGCAGGATCCCTTAGAGACTCAATGCCTGGGGGCTGCCTTCCTTTGCCTCTCTGTAGGTGGAGCCAGTGACACAATGAAGAGACAGTTCTGAAGGTGAGCCCTCTGCAGGGTGGAAGGGGTACCAAGCTGGCATGCTACCATCACCTGACAGACCCTATAAGCCAGTGCTGAAGCCCCAGTTTTGTTAGAAAACATGACTCCATCTCATTTCTGTCTGCCCGAAGACCATCTGCGGCAGTATGAGGGAACCTTGCAGCCCACTAAAGAGATCTGTTCTTTCAGACGTGGGACAATCACAGCCACTGGGTCCAGGCATCCTAGCCAGGAGAAAAGTATGTCAGAACTTGAGTGCACTGAAGCCTTCAGGCCATGAGCAGAGGCCTCATCCCAGTCTCTGCTGAGTAGAATAATCCAGGAAGAAACTTCAGTATTCCTAATATTCACTGTATGGCAGCAGGCACTATGCCAGGGCTGTTTTTATGTTAAAGCAATTTTTAAAGAATTATTTGCAAACACACAGAGAGGCAGACAGAGACGCACAGTGAGAGACAGAGAAAGAGGCACACCAAGACCTACTGCAAATGAACTCCAGACGCATGCACCATTCTATGTGTCTGGCTTTAAGTGGATACTAGGGAACCAACAAACCCAGGCCTTCTCCCCAGCCCATCAAAACAAAGTTTTAGATTTCATTTTTATTTTTAAAAATTTATTTGGCATGTATGCAAGCATGCACGTTAGTGTGGATGAGTGTGGGGTTGTGTGCCATGGTGCACATGTGTATTAGTCAGAAGAGGTCAGTCCTCACTGTCCACCTTTTGTTTTGAGGCAGGGTCTTTTGTTTACCACTCCATCCACAGGTGTCCAGGAAATTCTTGTCTCTACCTGCATTCTTTCTGTAGGCACACTGGGATTACAGAAGCCCACCACAGCTTCCAGTTTTGACAGTGGTTCTGGTAACCCAAATTCAGCTACGAAAGAGTTGGGTAACAAGTGCTTTACGGGCTGAGTCATCTCTCCACCCCTTCAAAGCCATTGCATTCTCATTTTTTGAGAAAAATGGGGCTTAGCTGTAAATGGTGGATCTGGGGTTAAACCCAGGTCTTACTGAGCCCTGACCTGGTGCCTGTCCATCCCTTGCAACCTGATCCCAGCTCTTGTTCTTAGCTGGACAGACCAGCCCCAAGCACTGCCTCTGGGCACTACCCATCGCAATCACACCTATGGGCACTGATGGGAATGGGTGAGCCATCTGTCTGCCCTCCATCCTAGACACGCACAATTCCCTCTTATCTCTGGCCCTGGCGAGCTCACCCCCCAGCATGTGAAGAGTCAGCGCACTTCCTCCAGGCCACTTAGAGATGGCTGAGCAGAGGTCCTAGAGAAGCAAGACTTCAGAAGGAAGTCAGGAAATCCACTTGCAGTCCTCACTTCCTTAAACTGTGGGACTTGGGCACTGACCACAGGCATCCAGTGTCTGCCCTCTCCCTTCCTCCTGGGCCCACAGCCAGAGACCTCTGCCATTCCCCTGAGCTCTGGACATTGAACTGTGAGCACAGAAACCTAGTGCCGTTCCTGGTCTTCACCCTCCTTCCTGGCCAGCTGACTAGAGAACTCCAAGGGGCTCTAGGAGGTGAAGCCCCAGACAGAAGGTGGCTGGATCCCCAAGGATCTGCCAGAAGCAGAGCATTTACCACCCCACCCCACAGCTGCCACCAAAGACTAAAAAAAGCAAGAAACTTACTTTTCTTGTTTCAAATCTACCCAAATTTCAGTGAGATTTCTTTGGTTATGGGGTTAATCTGGTCTGACCCTAGCCATATATGACTATATGACCGGAACTTCAGTGCGCATTAGTCACCTGAGACACAAATAAACAGACCCCCAAGGCCCCACTGGTGTCCAACTCCATAGACCTGGTGGGCCAGAGTGAGTCTCCATTTTTACAGGTTCTGGGATAATGCAGAAGCTGCTGGTGTGCTGGCTCTAATTCACCAGCCACAGTACTGTCCCCGCTTTGCTAAGGACAAGGTACTGCCTTTACTTGTACAGCGCTACATCAGCACCTGTCTCCAGTACCTGCCCGCGCCCTCGCTCACTGACTGGACTGTGAGGTAGTGTCACCATGGAGGACAGTCATTGGAGAGGAAATCTTGGCTGTAAAGCCAGCTATGCCATTTCCTAGCTGTGTAGCACCTGGCAAGTTCTTTAGTCTGAACCCATTTCCTCTTGTGTAAAACAGAGAAGGTCCGGTCAGTTCTCCCTCCTCCACCTGCCCTTCAGCTTTCGGCCCCAAGTAGGTCTTCTACAGGACACCTGACTGTTGCACTTAGCTACAAAGATGTCCATTAGATCCAGCCTCACTCAAAAAGCACATTGAAATCTGGAAAGATGGCTTAGCAGATAAGAACTGTGGCAAGATTGCACAAGCATGAGTACCTGGAAGGACCTAAGACCATCAGAGTTCAAGGAGGCATGACCACGTATACCTGGAACCCAGTCTTGTGAGAGCAAAAACCAGACAATTTCTGAGGCTCATGCAAAGCTCCAGGTTCAGAAAAGAGACTCCATCTCAAGGAAACACTAGGATGGGCAACGGAGGGGGACACCTCTGGCCACCACCACCCACATACATGCACACACTTGTATACATGGCACCACACATACTACACACGGCACACACAACTGCACATACACTTGTATACACACCACCACACATACTATACACACACACACTTGTATACACACCACACATGCACGCACAAGCACAAAAAAAAAAAAAAAAACATGGTAAGCACTCACTATACCACTACCTCCAAGGCTAGTGGCTGAGACCTATCCTGGAAGAGCCTTGGGGTAGAGTGGGGAAGAGGGAGCTATATTTTGGATGCTGAGTGTACCCCATCTGGAAGAGGAACCTTTTGGGGAGGCCCTTAAGTCACTGGGGGCATGGCCCCAAAGGGGAATATGAAACCCAGCCCCTTACTCTTACAACCTGGCTATGATGTGAATGAGTGGTTTTTCTCCGCCCAATGAACCGGCAGCAAAGCCAGAGTAATGGACCAATCCATCATGGACTGCAACTTCAAAAATCTTTTCTCTTTATAATCATCTTGGGTATTTCATTGTAATGGATGAAAAGTTGCAGGGGGAAAATGCAAAATTAAAATGTGTACCTTTGCCAGTTGTAAGAGTTTTCTCCCAGGAGGGAACTGGAGAGAATTCACCAGTCAGGGGCTGGGGCCCCCCACACCCCAGATTCTTAGAATCATCCACAATTCTAGACATTATCAAAGACCTCCTGCATGCACAGCTTCCATAAGTGTTTGCCTTTCCCAGAGAGAAGTAAAGACACTGCAAGAGGCAGGAATGCTTGAAGAGAGCTATGAACGCGCCTTCTGCAAATGAGGATATCTCAAGAAGAATGCAGGCCAGGAAGAGGACACTGAAATCTGTCCTAGGGGATCCCATAGGGAGGCGTGAACACCTTTAGGTGTGCGTTTCATAGGCAGCCTGATGACTACAAGAGCCATTTCATTCTCAGAGCCCAGGTGACAAATGTCATTCTTGGATTTGGCCATGAGGGATGGATGGGAAAAGGGTACAGATTGGGGTGTTTGTGGAGTGAGTTCAACAGTTTGAGATGCAGCAGTTGGGGTGTCCCATCCCCAGGAGTGGATGAGGAGACAGACAAAAATCAGATACAGACATGGTCATTGAGTGGCAGCACAGATGGAGCCACCATGCACAGAGGAATGCCAGCACCCAGGACACCTTCCACTGTGGTGGACCCCATATCTGGGACACTAGGAGATGACCTAACCCCCAGGTTTCACTTTGAGTCATATAATGCTGGCCCCTTTGGGTAACCTGTCTGGGTCCTATTTTAAAAGTGAGCTCTGCTATATGGGGACAAGTTGGAAAGAAACTTGAGGTAAAACAGATTCAGACTGCCTATGCTTTGTCTAGTCATTCTGACTCTAGACTTAATTTCCTTTGAGCTAGTTTACAACTCTTTAAGTCATAAAGTTAACACAGACTTATTCTTGTCCACAGATGTGCGTATATCCAAACCGGATTCAAGACTCCTCTCCTGCTGAAAAAAAAAAAAGCCATTTTCACATTGCTTTATTTCACATGAATTTGTGGTTCATGTGGGTTCTCCTTTGAACTGATAGTCTTCCCACTACCTCCCTCGATGAATTAAATACAAGCCTTCACACATGGCTGTGTAATATTTATGAGTTATTTTTAAGATTCTCTTTAGCAGAGGGATGGGAAAGACCATGCCTCTCAGCGATGGAAAGACCTGCCTCAGCCCAAGAAGCATGAGCCTGTCTGTCTGCTTCTAGACACATCTCCATACCTCCACATAGAACTCCAGGGAAGAGTGCTGTTTCTCCAAGAGGCCACTCCAACTCTTCCTGGTTTGGGGTACTGGGAAAAAGTTCTTGAACCATTTTTGTCTGCTTTTAACCAAAAAATTGGATAAAATGACAGAGAAGGGTAATTATTAAATTACCACATTTATTGAGGGGAATACAAAGCCAGGGAAGGAAAATAGTGATGAGAGGCCATGCGGTGGGGCAGAAAGGAACATGAAACGGGAGGTAGAGTGGAAAGAAAGAAAAAGTATAAGGAGCTCCTACTGTGTGCAGGAGTAAGGGGGCCTTAAAGAAAGAAGCAGGGGGCTCAGGAATCTGAGGGGGCAGGCCTCTTGCCCAGGTAAAATGTATGTATACCTTCTGGCTCAGGTGAGCCAAGAAGACAGCTGATTGGTCTGGGCTAGGGGCTGTATCAGGAAAAGGCCAGCCAAGACGAGATGATCTGGGGCCTAAAGCTTGACCAACCACAATGTCAGGATTAGATTTAATTCAAGTAAAGGAGACCTCCCAGCCCCCCAAGGAAGGGGCTCAGGTTGTTTAGGAAAAACAGGTCAGACAAGAGATGAGGAGGAGCTAGGTTCTTCTCTGATCTCCAGCAGACATTTCTGCCTTTACATTGGGGCCATCACCCTAAACTGCCTCATGTCCAAATTGGACCACAGCTGTGACAAATTTTCACAAAAACAAATCTCAAAGTAGAGGACAATGCACTGGACCCTCTTGGCACTGTTTTGGCTTAAGGAAACCTGCAACCTGGACTTCCTTACACTGGCACAGCAAGGCCACAGGAGCTGGACCTGGAGGTCCAGGAGGAGGAGTGTGCGGGTGCTGATGCCAAGGTGCATGACAGGGACAAATGGGATCTCAACCGGCACTCTTACCTGGCTTCTCCTGAGCATCCACCAGGTTTCCAGCATCACACTGGGGCCCCTGCACAAGTCCCACATGTAACCCTGCTCACTTGAGAGATGGAGTGGGGCCTCAGTTCGAGACTGGGACAGCCAGATGGAATACGTCAAGTACCAAACACATTAGCTCGCCCCAGGTCCTGCTACCCAGCATGTACTCTTCATTTGGCACACTCCAAGCTCTTCTAAGGTGAGGGTTTCTCTGCTGTTTCTGGGGATTAAGGGGAAACCTCTTTGCTTGTGTATGCTTCTAGCCAGAGCCACACTCCAGGCAAGAACCAGCACTCTGTGGTGGTTTGAATGCAAATGTCTCCCACAGCCTTAAGGAGTTTTTGATTAAGCTTCCTACTGAGTTCCCAGCAGTGGTCTTTGAGAGGTGGAGCCTTGCTGCAGGAGGGGGGATCTGGAGTCCAGCCCTAAGGTAAATTTAGAGCCCTTGATCTCTAGCTGTTTTCTCTGTGCTGTGAATGTGTGAAGTGAGCTTCCTCAGTCATGATGAAGCTTTCCCTAGAAACTGTAAACCTGAAATAAATCCTTTCCTCCCATAGCTGCTTTTGGTTGGTGTTTGCCCCAGCAATGAGAAGGTAACTGAAACACTCTCTCACCTTGCTACCCCTGTGGCACAGAAAGCAAACAGACCTTCAACTCAAAAGGCTTGTTGAGGCTTCCGGCAAAGCCTTGTTCCTAAAGAGAGGGATGTGAGCATTTCAGCTTAGCTCAGAACCCAAACTACATGACATGCAACCCAGGCACCTAAGCTACTCTCAAGATCATGTGGGGGAGAGGGTACCATAAGTAATATATGTTAAATGTTTTACCCACCAGATCTCCTTTAATTCTGGAAATACTACCATGAGGCAGGGGAGTATCACTATTCATGTGTTCCTCAAACAACAACAACAACAAAAAAAAAATCGGAGCATCCCCAGGCACACCCAGCCCTAGGATCCATTCATTAAAACATGAGCTCACCTCCCCAGAGAATTATCTTAAAAACACTTTTTCCTACAAACCCTAAAAAGTAATTTAAAAAAGCCAAATACTACTTTTTTTTTAATAAGCTTCCATAAAATCTAGATGCATCCACAGAAGCAAGACAAGGCTAGCAGCATTCAGTGTCCACCCTCCACCCCTGCCATGTGCTTGAAGAGACAATGAAGAGACAAGGTGCATCCCTTCTCTTGCGGCCCATCTCCCAGGGGGGAGGGCCCTGGCCTCTGGACCTCAGCCTCAGTTTGAGGCTCCATGGCAGGCAGAGAAGGAAACCAGACCCTGCTGATGTCACCAAGCCACCTGGCTCACACCAACCCAGAAATTCACCCCACCTCTGGACTTTCCAGTTTCAGGAGCCAAGACCCTCCCCTCATTGTTGGTTGAATGGGGTTTTCTGTTACTGTAAACACACTCCCACTGGCTCCTGGCCTAGCTCCACAAGGGATCAGGACAAGTGAAAGGAATCACAGGGATTTCCATTTGCATGAAGATCTGAAACATTTTCTGGGAGAGCCTTAGTGGTTGCCTCTGGGTTAACCGAAGGTTACTTTTCACCTTGTAAGCTCTTTAGATAGCCTTTACTTATGCATATTAATAGTTTGAAAGTTGTTTGAGGTGACAGAATTAGTCCAAGGTGTTAGTGTTAATTTATTTTGGTAGTCAGTAAACCATGCTTTTGAAGTGGGGGGGGGGGAGAGGACACAGGACGGGACACGGGACAGGATGCAGAACACAGAAGCAGCTGGTGAAGACTGAGCTTTGTAGGGAACAGGGTCTCCTCCAGCTCGAGTGGGCCCCCTGAGCCTGGGGACCTCCTCTCCAGGAAGAATCTACTTAAGAGCATCCTTGAGCTCTTTCTACTGAAGGTAATCCCAGATTTTCAATGCTCATCTCCCTGGAGCATCTTAGGGACCCGCTCCCTGACAACATTTGGAAAAGGAATGCACTTTGAATAAGCCTTTTGATAAGGAAGACTCTGGGTCTCTGGAGCACTCAGGTGAAAGAGGACAGTGCGTGGGAGGCCCAGACTGTCCTGAAGGATGGGCTTCAGCCTCCTGGGCATGATCAGGATGTGGGACCAAGCCATACCACACTGGCCACCTAAGCTCTGTGGGCCCCAAGGACACAGACACAACTTTCCAACCTGGGAGCAAAGGCTCTCCCATGCAGGCCGTGCACTGCTCCCCCTCCCTTCACACAGCTACAGCTGAGGGGTTCCAACCAGCGGGTACTGGGGCTAACACCTGGGGAAGAATATCTCAGGGGCTGGGACCCCTGAATTACAGCTCCTTCCATCTGCATCTCTGCAATTCCTGCACTGAGTTTACAGGCTGGTAAGACACCAAGTGACCCCCACTGCTCAGACTGAGGCCTCCCTGCTCTGCGGAGCTCTCCAAAGGCAATAGCTAACACTCATGCATGGTCTCAGTGGTCTCCATGTCTGATCCTGCACTGCCCAGCAAAGAAAGCCTCCATATACTGGTGGGTGGGTGCTATAGGAAAATAAGCACTTCACACAAGTCATGGAGCCCTCTGCTGATGGAACAAAGTGCTGCCTGGAGCTTGTGCCTGGTGCCCAAAGCCAGGGCCTCTAGCCAACACAGGAGCCTAGCTCCTTGGGGATAACACTTTGTTACCACACAGTGTTGCCAAACCAAACTAAAATCCAAACACAGGTTCCCCCTTCCCCTCCCACCCACCAGCCCTTTTCCAAATGTTTGTGGACCTGAGACCCAGTGAGCTGGATGACTCTGGGGACTGGCTCTGCTCAGGCTGCTCTGGGGTGGTTTTGCTAGAGAGCAAGCAGGTAACTAGACTGAAGTTCAGGACTGCCAGCTTGCCTCCTGCTTCAGCTGTGGATCCAGATCTAGGGCAAGGCTTGCGGGTGAACCAAGCCCTTCCAAACCTCTGGTGGTGACTTACCTTTCTCTGAGCCTCATGGAGATGGCTTCCTCAGAGCTATTCTGGGGAAAGAGCTTATGAACTCTTGGGCACTGATTACTTCCTACTTTCTGGAAGGCTGTGATTTGAATGTAAACTGTCCGCCACGGTCTCATGCCTTCAAATATTTAATTCCCAGATGGTGGTGATGTTTGTGGAGCCTTTAGGAGGTAGAGTCTTGCTGGAGGGGTGTCACAGGAGTGGGGGGCAGGCCTTGAGGGGGCAGGCCCCTCTAGGCGCTTTAGCCTTTCTACTTCCCCCTACTAATGTGATGCGAGCTGTCTGTTCTTGCTACACTTTCCCCACCACAATAGAAACTTCCCCTCAAAACTAAGCCTAAGCCAGTATAAACTCTTTCTATAAACTGCTCGTGTTGGTTATTGTGTCCCAGCATCAAGTAACTACTATAGTGCCCATTAATTTTTCATGTTACTAATGTAGGAGCACTGTGTGCCAGGCTTCTTGAGGAGCAGTACAGATGGTTGTCCTGCCCAGCTCAGTGAAGCTGAGGCCACTGGAGAGGGCAGAGGCCGACAGCTGCAGCTCAACCTGGAGGACAGCCTGGAGGTCAGAAACTGCATGCCCAGGCCTTAAAGCAGGGAGGATTCAGAGGAATTGTCAGGGGCTATATAGGCCAAGAGGACACAGTGATTCAGTGAAACGGAGAAAGAAGCCTTTAGGAAATGAAGAGAATGCAGCAGCATATGGTGGTGGCAGGGAAAATGCATGGTAATGTCAAGAGGTAAGGGTGCAGAAGGACCTGAGCACCGGCATAGGAGAAGTGTGCCTGTCCCAGCCTAGGAGAACAAGGAAGGCGGCGCTCAGGGGAGGCAGTACAGGCTGTCTGACTCCGACACTCAGTCCCTTGATCCTCCAACTCATTTTCCATTCATCATCCTGCTACTTGGTCGGAGGAGAACAGGTGCAGGTGGCCCTGTTTTATAACTAACTGAGAAACAAACTCAACTCTGGAAGCCATGGCTGAGTTTCATCTTGAACAGGGCTCTGGGACATGGGAAGAGAGTCCAGGACAATTCAGCCAGTGAACATGGTAGCAGGAGCTGCCTGGAGCCCTTGGTGCCCACATGCTGGAAGGGAGGGTCTGTAGTCATCAGTGCCTCTAGGGAGGCTATACTGACAGCACCCCCAGCCTGCTACCATGGCCAGTGGGCCCAAGACATGTGCTTGTGTAGGAGCAATGGCGACCTCATCAAGCACTTCTGCCTGGATTAGCGGTACTGTCAGGCTGGGCAGAGACAGACTAAAATACAATTAGACCTGTGCAATCAAAGCTCTTCCACCTCACACATACAGCTGAGGGAGGAGACACACACTACAAGCCACCTTGTCCCAGATGTAGGCTACACATGAGGAAGAAATGGAATTTGTACCAAAGTATGCTGATGACAGTTGGCCCCTCTGGGCTCCTGTACCATTCATTCACACTTGATGTCTCAGGTCTCCTCAGTGGCTAAATTTACCACCAAGATGCTTAAAGCTGTTTTGATAGTGTTCAAAAAAATAAAAATGATCCAAGCAGCCACATTCATATAAAGATATATTCCATAAAAGAGTTTGGCAGTCAAAGAGAAGCATCACACTTCCTAAAAACACAAGCATTCTTCTTCCTCTAGTCTACAGAGAATTATAAAAAGGTCATCATCATCATCATGAACACATACCCACCAGTATCACCAGTATACACCACACGAGCATGTTCACCGCGGCAAGTAACTGAAGGTAGCACTCAACCCCTGAAAGGTGAGGACAGGTTCAAGCTACGGAAAAGCGTTAGTAGGCCAGCCCAAGATGGACAGACACCCGGCCATGCCTCAGGGGTATTCAGGACAGAAGACAGACATCATTTCCAAGAGCAAGCCTCAGAACAGCCCAGACAGGAAGTGCGGACAGTGACCACAGATATCTGGGTGGAGGAGTCATGAAAGTTAGAAATGAAGCCTCCACACAGCACAGTCTAGGGCCTGTGGCTCCAGGACCTAGCTGAAGAGAGCATTCTCTCCAGTGACAACACACTTCAGCCACCAGGTTGTATGACTCTGACAGGAGCCCAGCTTTCCAGCTGGTCGTCTGGGTCAGGGCTCCTAGGCGAGCCGTGGGGAGGCCAATCAAGATTCAGTTCTGGGTGGCAGTTTCAGTAGCACCAGGACCAGAAGAGAGCGAGGCCACAGGGAGGGGAGGGAGGGAGCTGAGGTGGGAGATGCATGGAGAAAGGGGACACATGGACCACATGGCTGTCACAGTTGGTTCTTGAGACACGCGAGGAGGGACAGCTTGGTCCCAGACACCAGGTAAGGCTTCTTAGAGAATACCAGAGAGGAAGAGGAAATGGAGACATGGTGTGGGAACATTCTTACCCCCTATAAATAATCTATTTACACACTCTAAGAACAGGAGAGCTGGCTCTCAGCAGAGCCCTAGGGCTTAATGCTGTGGAAGCCAGAGGGAAAGCAGTGCGGGTATGGAGGACAGTGAGGTACTCCCCTGCACTGCTCATACACTGGCCCAGGCTTACTTCACTTGGACATGGCTGAGGATCCTGCCAACCACCCCTGGTGTGTTGACACTCCGGCCCACAGGGGCAGGGGGCAGGGTCTGTGTTTCTTGACCAGGCAGAGCCAGAATCACTGCCCCACCCTCAGACGTGGCTGGTATGGTCCGAAACCTGCAGTGAGAGGAGGGCAGGGATCTGCAGGCACTCTCAGGCTCCAAGAGGGTCATCAAGCCCTCCTCACAGCCATGGAGCCATGTGCACCCGAGTCACTACTCCACATAGACACATTGTCTGTCTCTGAGTAAAGCCCTGTGAGGATGCCATGTCAAGTCTGGGCAGGCAAGAAGGGCTCCATCTTCAACACCAGCAAGAAGAAATGGGTCCACACCATGCTGTTGTCAAAGACAGGGCACTGCCGGCTCTGGGAGGCTGGGTCAGCTTCTCCTGCTGAAGGTAAGGTCAACAGCAGTGAAGGGCCTGGCCTCCACGCATGGCTCAGCTCTGCTTGCTGCTTCTGCTCCTCAGAAATGATGGCCCGCCTTCACCGCCTCGATGTCTGAGATCAGGGTCCTCGCCAGGAAGATGCCAAAGATCTGAAACCAAGGCGAGCAGTCAGTAGCTGGGGCCAGTGGTGGAGATACCTTGCCTCTTGCTCCCTGGCCTGTATGTGAGGCTGCTGCATCCCCAGCCTGGAGGAGGCCAAGCACAGGCTCTGGGAGCAATGCAGAGGGGCCTCCTCTGCAAGCATGCACAAACTGAAAATAACACCAACAGTTCCCAACCAGCCACCCAAACTGCTCCTGATTCCCAGAAGCCACCTCAGCTACTTCCTGTGTTCCTGGGTCTCCTCCCAAAAGCTGGGCCATCTGATGTCTGTAGACGATAGGAAAGTCACCAGGGAAGGTTGGTACATTTCTACCTGAACACACATAACACACATGAACTATGGAAGATAGACATGCTTTTCTCCTTTACATCTGTTTCATAACTGACAAGCAAGCCCCTCATAACTCTTGACTCTCTCCCCACTTTGCAAGTAAACTTTTTCAAAAGTTTCCTTTAGCACCAGCTTTTCTCTAGTTGTCGTCTGCAGTCACTTAACACAAGTCAGAGCAAAGGAGGAGGGTGGGGGTGTGGCTGGCAGCCGGCTCCACCCAGTTGTGTGTGTGTGTGTGTGTGTGTGTGTGTGTGTGTGTGTTTTCCCATGTAAACATGGCCTCCACCATCCCAGAGCTACTCAAGGTTGCCAGCACCTCCTCATAAGCTCTGGAAATGATGGTTTCTTGTATCACTGATTTCCTCACTTCCTCAACCAGTTCTCCTTACAGACACTGGCTCTCTCTTCACTCCAGGCTCGCTGCTCCTGGGCCAACAATATCTACATGAGAAATCTGGTTCAAATGAACAACCAGCCTTGGAAGGGAAACAGTCACAAGAATAGTGGCCAGGGAGGCAGAGGTCCTGGGTTACTGACTTAACCCCAGCTAAAGGGCTGTATCACCTCCTATTCTATAGCTCCTGAACACTTGTTAAAATACTGCTATTTCCATTACCAGCAGAGAAGGAAAGCAGGTGACAGCTATCTATGTAGCATGCACTGCAACTCCAACCACCATGCAATGTGGTGTCCTATGCAGTCCACCAGGCCCTCAGGAAAGGACCACAGCTCTCCCAGTCTTGTCTGCACACAACACATCCTGTCAGGAAGCAAACTGTGTGGGCAGAGGACTGGGCCTGTTCACCAACACACATTCAGACACCACCATGCTACATGCAGTCACGCGTGCGCACTGTGGTTAGCATATCCTATTTCTTGTATAGGTTCCTTCACACCACAGCACAGCACGTGGACTGGGCCTGGGCACACGCACCTGCAGCAGTGAGATGGCGATGAAGACTCCAGCTACAATGTAGATGTTCCTGGGAAGCCAGCCCTCCAGGGCCTGGATGCAGCCTTTGGTGAAGATGAACTCGCCCCACTTGCTCTTCAGCTGCAGGGAGACAGACAGTCCAGTGCTGAGTCTGAGCACACAAGGTCCTTGCCCTGGCCCCCAGCCTGGCTCTACATGGCACAAGGCAGAGCCTGGGGAAGGGCTTAGGCTGCACAAGGATGAGCAGAGCCCTCCAGGAGAAACAGGTCCTTCCTGGGGCAGGCTGTCATCTTGTTACCTAGCTAAGCAAAGGCTTCCAGATTCAAACATCAACTTGCTCTAAACTCCCAAAGCCCACATCAGGAGACATGGGAGGGGCTGATGGCCTGGCGGAGGAACAAGTGCTGTTAAAGGAGACTAGGAGAGGGATTCCCAGCATTCTAGTCAAAGGAGCTGCCAGGAGGCTCTTCGGGTTGTGCCCCCACAGGGAAGCTTGGCTGCAGGAGTCAGAGCCAGCCAGCTCCCGCAGATGTTGGACCCACTGGAGGGTCAGTAAGATGAGTGGGGACCTTGTCCCAAAACATAACCCATCCTTTACCACCACCCCCCACCCCCAAGCAGGAATCAGTCCCAGATCCCTCATCCACTAATCAGCTCCCTGGCAGCAGGAGGAGTCTTAATGCATGGTAGTGTCATTACGGAATGCACTGTGTCATCCCCCAATTCCTATGCTGAAACCCTACCCCTAGAATGGGACTGTATTGGAGATAGGATCTTTAAGAGGTGACCAAGTTAAGATGAGATCTAATGAATGGAAGTTAGCATGCAGATACACACAGATTAAAGTATGGGACCAGGGAGAAGACGGTTACGGATAGCCCCGGAGTGATACCAGAACAGACCCTCCCCAAACAACCCTCAGAAGGAGCCAACTCTGCTGACAGCTTGATCTTGGACTTCCAGCTCCAGAATAACTGTGAGAAATCAGTTTCTATTGTTGAAGACTCCTAATCTTTGACAGTTTGTTACGGCATTCCTAACATAAGCTAATGTAAGAGGCAATGAAATTCTTAACAGAGAGAGCTAGATGGGATGCTTTAAAGGAGAACCATAGACTCGGCCCAGCAGCTTGGTGTCTGCTGAGGGCTGCTTCCTGGCTTATAGATTGTACCTTCTCAAGTGTCACATGCTGGAGGGCAGAAAGCTCTATATAAACAGAAGCGCTAATCCAAGTCACAAGGGCTTTTTGCCTTCCTTCAGACTAGGTTTCAGTTTGGGAGGATGCAAACACTCAGTTGACAGATAGTGAGGCCATAGAGGACTTCAAATGTCAAGATGCAGATCCACAGCCTGTGCTCACAGCTAAGAGGAAGGGCTGTCTACCCATTCCCTGACAATTCTTCTATCAGAACAGTACAGTCACCAGAGAAGGACAGGATTGGAGGAAGGAGCGTGTCTCCTCTTTTTCATACCCAAGCCCCCAGGACACCACCTGTGGTCAGAAGGAAGTCCTGAATTCTGAGCCCGGCCCAGGTGCTTCCCTCCAGTCACCAATGGCACCTGCAGCTTGGTCCCAATCCCTCAACAGCATATGCTTCCAGGGCCTCCTCTTCTCTATGGACCCTCTAAAAATCTAGCCTTTGCTCCCCGAATTTCCACACTTCCTCTTTAGTACAACAATTCTCTACCCACTGTTCCTGGGGATCTTGCTGCCAGCATAGAACAGGGAAGGGTAGGGAGGATACATGTGCACACACATGCCCAGCACTCACTCCAGCCTAGGTGACACCCTTTAAGCTAATCCCCCCCCAGTTTTCCCATTCCAATTTATATTTTCAGTAAGCAGGAAGTTAGAACATTAGGAATAAAACCTAAAAAAGTGGTTGGCATCCTAAGCCCTCTGCAAATTTGGATTCTTACCTGCATCCTGACATCATAGCCACATTGTGTGTTCACAACTTTTTGCTGTTAAAAAAAAAAAAAACAGAAAAATGAGTCAATTCTTGTTCTCTTATAATTCTGGGAAGGGGGGCTATGAAAAAAGTCTGCTCTGCACCAGCAACAACTGTGGAAACTCCATCTAAGCTCACACCCTCCTGTCAGCACTGTCAGCACTGCCAGCAAGCTTCGTCTGTGCTGAGCTTCACTGAGTACTTCAGAACAACTGGACTGCTCTGCTTACTAACAAGAGAGCAGGCCTGGACAGCATGTAAATTAGCAGGCATGGCTGTGGCTCTATAAAACACCCTCGTATCTTCAACCATTCTGTAGCTTAGCTGCTCAAGTCCCCTGAAGGCTTGGGCCTCCAGGTGGTGCTTGTAGTAGGTAGTATCACCTTTACATTCTAGGAGGAAGCCCTTAAGTCACTGGGGGGGGGGGGTGCCCTTAAAG
Source organism: Zapus hudsonius (assembly GCA_004024765.1). NCBI lineage: Eukaryota > Metazoa > Chordata > Mammalia > Rodentia > Dipodidae > Zapus > Zapus hudsonius. Next base: position 41,508 of record PVHP010003029.1, on the reverse strand, counting down.
GGGACCCTGAATTCTGCTTTGTTCCTGGGCCATGAGTAGGCATCTGTTCTGCCATGAGTCCCCTGCCACCTTCACTGAGTGCATCGGGTCCACCTGACCCTCTGAACCTGAGCCAATGTAATATAAATCTTGTTCTCTTTATTGAAGTTTGAGGGATTGAACATAGAGCCTCTTGCATGGCAGGCATATATGCTCTAGCACAAGGCTACCCTCCTAGCCCCATAACACTTTCCTCTTCATTACTGAAGGTATTTTGCTATATGATGGAAAGCTGACCACCACCACCATTGAGACACAGCTAAAAGAACCCATGGCTCACAGGGCATACAAAGAAGCAAGCCAGATTTTGGCTCTGGGCCATAGTTTGTCAATTTTTGTGCTAGGAAGTAAACGTTACACTCGCTAAATGCAACAACTATTAGATTAGAGCTTGGAGATCTCAGATACCAAATGTGTAATCTTAGCAAATAGGGGCCTCTCCCGGGCTGGGACCATGCCTGGCCTGCCTGCTCAAGGTCCAGTAAGCCAGTAGGCCATCTTCTAACTGTACAGAGATCCTGCTCAGGGCCCAGGTTTGCCCACCAGACTGGGGTGCTCCTTCACAGGACACACTGAGAGCCCAGTGTCTAGAACCCCAAGGATCAAGGCCCTAGACTAGGAGTGAAAACAGGCGAAGAACTAAACAGAGTAAATAATTCTCCATCCCAGAGATAGATGATGTCACATAAACAGTGGTGTGTTCACCCATGACCCCTGTGGACTCTGCTACTAAGTTTTCCAGAGACCGGACTCAAAGGGGCAAACAAGAGCTCATCACCTTCACAGCACTCAAGAAACCAGGCATCCTGAATGGAGCTGTTTGAAAAAGGAGGGCTTTCTTCCCACTTCTCCAAGCACAGAGCCAAAGTATGTCATGAAGGAACCTTTATGTACAGGATTTCAGAGCTTCAAGGGCCCTGGAGAGTGGAGGGAGTGTACCAGCTCCATCAGTGTGCAGGAAAGAGGCAAAAAGCAGTCCAGAAGCCTGCACCCCAGTGCAGCTCACTCACCGCAGGGTCTGGTACGCAGCAGGAGAAGGGCACCCCACACTTCTCACGGCTATAGCTGGCCCCGCTGCAGTTAAAGTAGATGTTGAGGTCCCAGTCTTCAGGGCCATAGGCCCCACAGCACATATTCTGCAATCACAGGGCCGGGAGCCATCAGGCACTCTGAGTAAGGCCCCTTTTTCTTCACTTTGAATGGCAGGGATAAGCTCCCATGTACCAGGAAGAACAGTCAGGCCCACAGAGACACTGGTGGGAGTCTTCAGGAAGGGACGGCAGCTGTACCATCTCCCTGCACAGCCCCATGCCAGCTCGGCAGCATACACAGGCTGAGCACCAGGCAGAGCATGTCAGCTCCAGTCTCTCCTTCCTTCTCTGTCCCTCATCTCCAAGCTACTTCTCTACTTTACCACCCCTTTATCATGCCCCTTTCCTACCCCAGAGAACACTGTGTGGGTGGCAAGCCTTCCTTCCTGAGATACCGCCATGTTGACTCTATGACCTTTCTGGACTCATTACAAAACACAGCTGCTAAATGTCCAATCCCAGAACCAGAGTTAAGACTCGGGTGAACGGCAGCACATTAAACCTCTGCCCTGGCCTGGCATCTTTGCACTCCACTCCACTCCCCACAATGCGTGGAGCATGGTGCAGCTGCAAAGAAAGCCCATGTTAACCTACAAACTTGTAATACCCAACAAACCAAGATCTCTGTAACAAGCGCACCTACCTGATAGCAGAGCTCCTTCCTGCATGTACCTGCGGCTGATGGCGGCAATTAGAACAATGGACCACAGAAATATCTGCCCACCTCCACTTTTCTGAGAAGATTCACTTTTCCCCCATCCCTACTCCTTTACTGTGCAAGATGCCTTAATACCTAATATTTCACCTCAAGAAAGCTCTAGCACTTACTGGATCCCCCTGGAAACTTTTCTTTATGGAAGGAGAGGAGCCTGGCATGACCAAGCACATGCATGGCTACAGCCCCAACCCTCAGGAAGCCAAGGCAGGAGCACATCAGGTTCAAAGGAAGCCTGGGAAGGAGGTGGCAGGGAGGAGAGAGCACAGCACAGAAACCATGTCCTTTAGGAAGCGCAGAGGAAACACCTGCAAGCAGCAGACCCAAGGCCATGTGGAGAAACGGCTACACTGAATAGAACCAACCCAGCAAGGACATCAAGATGGGATAGGTGACTCCCCCAAAGCATAAAGGCCAGTAACACCCAGAAGATCCTCTGATTATGAAGGCAGGCTTTGTCGGGTCCCATGATACGTGAAACAAGAGTGAACCAGTTCTGGCTAACAGAGTGGGTCATAGCTGTTTTTAGTACTTTCTAGTTTATTTTCTCCTCAGAGCCATGTGTTCCACAGAAAGATCTTACAGAAGCTGGGCTTTCTGGCAAAGCACAGATCAAATAGGCCATTATGATAGGGAGTGGGTTTCTCCCAGGGGACCACAGTGGCTAAGATCCAAGCCTCCAGGTACAGCTACACAGGAGGGGAAGGGAGCAGGAAGTCTAAGGACCATAGCCAAAGGCTGCTTACTCGGCCCCCAGGGACAGTTTCACAGAGGTCAGTGAGGCAGCTTCCTCAAGCAGCTTGCCCTTCTCAAATAGAAAGGGGAAAAGGTCTCAGGGAAAAAGACAGGAATAGCTCAAACAATGAGTCACCAGCATAAGGGGTGGAGCGCTCCATCCCCCTCCACCTGCACATACCCATTGGGCCCAGGTCTTGGGTAAGACTGTGAATACCAACATGGTTACTGGGCAAAGCTAGAGAGACTGGCCCCAGAGGGGAGAAAAGGGCTCCTGGGAGTGGGTGTACTGGACTTGCCTGACTAATACATCACAGTGAGAGGAAGCCTTGACTACCATGCGATCAGCTCAGTAAGGCTGAGGTACCCACTCCATGCCTCCCTGGGGGCTGCCACACCCTCTGAGGGGAGAAGGCTTTGTGCCCCCACCTTGGCTATGGGGCAGCCCAGACTGATCAGACATGCACACTACTGGGGAGCCCATCAGGGACAGTACTTACTGCTTTCTGGAGAGAGTCGATGAGGTTCTGCAGGTCGATGTCGTCGCGGTAGGATCTGATGTTGCTCTCGAAGAACTCCCGGAATCGGTCCCTCACCCAGTCCTGGAACAGGAAGGCCAGCACAGCCACGGCCAGCTCCAGGAAGAAAATGAGCACGATGGCCCCACAGAACTGCATGGGGACGAAGAGAAAGCAAGGGTCAGCATACTGCCGCTAGCCTGATCCAGCCCCATGCACCCCACTAACCCGGAACCACGGCCTGTCACAGAACTGCTCTTCACCTGGGAACAAGAATTCAACACTACCCATGTCACACACTGCACAGCTGGGAACTGTGAGATGAGTTAACTGGATGAGGAAGTGCCACACCCATGTGTCCATCATTTCCCAGGGGGCAACATGCATCCCCTGACAGGAAGGAGGCCTTGTCATAGCAGTGACAGAAACCCTCTTCACCAGGCCACCATCTTCTTCCAGAAGGAGCCTGCACTCAGGCACTATCTGCCACATATACATCCTAAAACTCTCATATGTCACCCCACTTTAGGGACACAGTTTGCCTGAGATCGTATTAATTCATGCAAGACATCTGAATTCTCAAGCAAGGCTTTCTACCAGTCTGGGAGTGCCCATATTACCAGGAAGGACCATGTGCCTTGTGCAGACTCACTTCTGCAGACACATAGCTGCCCCGGCCACAAGGGAGCAGTAGTGGCATTCTACAAGGGCCCATCCAGCCACTGGTCCACATGTGGCTCATCTCAGGGCCTACAGAGTTTGTGTTCTTACAGCCATCAAGAACACTAAGAAACTCGACCACAGCCAAAACAAAAAACAACAAAAAACCCAAAACAAAACAAAAACTGAGGGACCCTTTCCAAGTAAACCAGAAGAGAACAGAAGCACACATACATACACAGTATACACACACAGGTACAAGGGCTAAATGTTGTGACGGCTAAGTTCTGTTGTAGGAAAAGCAAGGAAAGTGTATATGCTTTGCTTTTTAAAAGAAGAAAGTTTGACTTAATAAACTTGACAAATAATAAGATTTTGAAAAAAATGATGTGTTTTCACCTCCAGGTGCTATTTAATTTTAACTGAATGCATTTAAAAATGAATTTGTATCTAAATATAAAGCCAAACTTTTAGTAACCTGCAGTTCTGCCAGAAAATTAAGGATTTGCACTGCACACATCCAACAGATTCACACACCCTGGAGGAGGGAAATGATTTCTTAATGTTATTGGCACCATCTTTTGATCTTAGGAAGGGCAAAGGTCCAACTTCAGAGGGGAGATAAAAGCTACTAAGGAAGAGGATTAACCCTCTACAAAGAGCTAGCTCCTCCCACTGGGGGACCCCACATGGGTCTTAATTTTCTGGGACCAGAAACAAACTCATCTGGACTTTTCCCAAAATCATACTTGCAATGAGGCAACAAGGTATCAAGCCCCCGTGCCCCACCCCCACAGCTTAGGCTAGGTAAGAGCAGCGCCTACACCCCTAACCTGACAGTTTACTCCCACCATGTCCGGCCCCAGCTGCAGCTACTCACAAACTTGAGCAGGCAGATGTTCTCCCGCAGAGCCCCCACACAGCCAGCGAAGCCCAGTGTGAACATCACCACGCCCACCATCAGTACTAGCACCACAGGATCGATTCCATGCAGCCGGGTCACTTTGGTGAGGTCGGAGAGCACACCCTAGAAGAGAGGCAGGGCAGCACTGGGCTTGAAGAGGCATCAAGGAAACTCTGGGGGTTCCTATGTCAACAACTGAGGTCACGGCTCAGTCCTACCATGAAGAGCTCCATGCCCACTTACCCCAGAGGACCCTGTGTCCAATGTCCTTACCCACCTCAGCCTCAGAGACCCTCCATGAAGTTCTTGCTCTACACCAAGCCTGAGAGTTCCTGTGAGCCACTGATCCCAAGTTTTCTCTGTGGCCTACAGGGTACCTTGGCCAGGCCTGAGGGGAACGGGAGTCCTGAGACCTTTGCATCTCAAAATGAATGCTCCTATGGAAACTCACCCTCCTAGGGCAGATGGAGCTGAAATGCTGCCCACAGAACCTGTGGTGACAGGCATTCTGTGCCTGCGCTGTCCACTGGCCAGCCGCACCTGTGGCTGAACACTTGGAAGGTGGCTGGGGACACCTAAGAATTGAATTTTACTTTTATTTAATTCTAATTCATTTAAATATGATCACACATAACTAGCGGCAATCTCAAAGGACAGAGGAGTTCTGTGAGGAGGAAGAAAAGAACAGCCAGCCCAGACGTCAAGTTGCTTCAGTCCCACATGTGGCCACACAGTGGCGTCGTGTGTCATAGATTGCTGCTCCAGCTCTGGTGGTTAGGGGGTTCACAGACCACCTCCAAGGCATGTCTTATCCAGTTCCTGAGACTACTGCAGGGAAGTTCACAATCTAATTGCTCCTAGTTCCTCTTTCTGGAAGCAGAGGCAGTTTCTTCCAAAGGAACAGAGGGAGGCCCAGAGCTTTGGTTACCTCCTCCTCCTCCCTAACCCTGTAGGGATTTCAGCCTCACAACCTCCCAGCATCCATCTTTCAAGGGTAAGAACAGCACCAAGACTCCACTGGCCCAATAGAGCTCAGCCTCCTGGAATACCAACTGTCCTTTGTCTGGCTGCACAGAAAGAGCCTGGCTCCCCACCCCAATAAACCAAGCAGAGTGCAAAAGTGCCCAACCCCTCAGGGCACCCAAGGGCACATAAGCACGGTCATACCAGCAGCCCAGGATTCCCTTCTTTCTATGGGCGAGGGCAAGCACTTCAGGAATAAATACAACTACCCAGGTACCTGCTCACAGGGCCAGGGAGGCAGCCTCAAACCACCAGCCTTGGGCACAGCCCTAGGGCTACTTGGGGTTTCTGAGAACCAGCTGGCCCAGTGTTGGCCACTGGCATCCTGACCCTCAGGAGCAGAGCCAGCCTCAGGGGCAAGGATTAACAGCTTGGGGGATTGTCAGGCAGCCAAAACTTCTACCTACCTTTTCGCTCCATGCCCACAGCCCAACTCCAAGGAAGACAACTCCAGCCAGCTGAGCAGGGTAGAGGGAGACAGAGAAACAAAATTAGGTGGGAAGTCAGCACCATGAACATGCTTCTTAAGAGCAGAGTCCACATGCTACTGGGGTGCCTTGACTACTGCAGAAGACAAGGCTCTGTCCCAAGAAAGGGACATGGAGGCTCTGTAGAATACCAGTACCTACATCCCCTGAATGTTTGACAAACCATCAACCCCACTTGGGCCCATGACCCTGAGAATGGAGGTCAACCTCTCAGAGCAGGCTCTGTCCTGGAGACTGCGCACTGATAAGGCTGTGCCCTGCCTGTGCCTAGTTCCTTTCTGATTCTGCAACACATGCCCCAGCTCACTCCCATGCACTCTTCATTGTGAAGACACCACACTCATGAAGGCTGCCTGCATGCATCACTGGCTCTGCAGCTGTTAAGGATCTGTATGGACCAGGCATGTTGCAAGGTGAAGCCACAGGGGACCACAGCCCAGTACCATCTGTGATATCCCCACCTCAGGCCTGCGGCCCAAGATTCAGACTACAGGTACAGAGAAGCAGCTACCCAGGCCACTCCTCCCCATGGCACCTACATGCAGCAGGAGGCACACATGTGCTCAGGAAATGCTGAGATATTGGCAAATAAATTAAAAGAAGCCCATATTAAGCAATAAGCTCAGCCAGAAGAGAAGTAACCCTAATGCCAACTTTCCACCTCTAGGAGCCCACATGGGCTAAGAGAAAGGGACCCACCTAAATTCACCATACAGGTTAGAAAAGCAGACAGGATGTGTCCATTTAAAGCACCTTATGCTCTCTGCAGAGGGCACTGCCTCTTGTTTTTCTGGAAGCTACTTGACAGCATGCTGCCATTTCGAAAGCTGCTACTCATCAGCACCTCACAACTAGCAGGGCTCAATTTCTCTATGACTCAACTTTCCAAACTGTACCTTTTCAAGGTCTCGACTGTCTATGCCCATTTCATTCAATGTGAGACTCGAGCAGCTAGAACAGAAGGGAAAGCCCAGTGGTGGAAGCCCCAGGAGGACACTAGCTTTGCTGATCACAGATCAAAAATGCACTGGGGCCCAATATTTTGCAGAGTTTCAGAGGTTGGTTTCCAAAATAACCTATGAACCCCAATTGAAAAAGTTCTGATTGAACCCTAACCCCTACATTTTACAAAGCGTAACACAGGGACCCAGCTTGAGAATGCTGAGACCACAGGGCACAGGCAGTAAGAAGGGCTTTATCCCTAGCCTGTTCATTTGTTCACTGGATCAAAAATAATGCTAATCACCCTAAGCGCCAACATCGGGCCCTACAGGCAATTTCCTGGGCTGCTAGAGCCCAGGTTCTGCAGGTGCCAGTCTGGCCTTCTGAGTCACCCCTCATCACACAGATTTAGTAGCTAAGAGTTTTTGTTTTCTTGCTGACCATTTCCTCTTCCTCTCAGGTTTCATAATGGCATGGGAAACAAAATAACAGGTCACCCCACCACTTCCCAAGGTCCCTGTGACTTACTTCTCCTTAACAAAGCTAAAAAAGTCTTTTTTTCTCAGCTTATCTGACCTCATTGGAAGTGAGCTTATGTTTGGTAATTGCCTCCTCTTCAACCAGGTTCTAGGACACCAAGCACATCTCACTCTGAGCTGTCTTCCTGCCTATTTCTCCTTTCTGTTCAGATCCCATTAAATGAGAGTAAACATCATGGTTCAGTCCAAGGCCCTTTGCTGTGCCCTTGGGCCCTCAGTGAACCATGACTCACATAGCTCTGAATACTATCCACACTCCATGACTGGAAGGGCTTGACCACCAGCCTCAGCCACTCATACCTACCATGTCCTTGGCCTACCCACCTGAGACATCTAGTAAGACCATGCCCCCTGTGGAGTCTTACATCTCCTGCTCCCCACCTGCTTCACCCAAACTCCTCTCTTTCTCATTAAATGGCACTACCACCTGTCCGCTCGGCCGTTTAGGAGAAAACTCAGCCCTTCTCTTACTCCACGTCCACTCTCTAGGACTCTGCTGGCTCTACCGTCAAAGCACATATTGCACAAACCAGTTTCCCACCTGTCCACGATCACCTGTTCAGGGTAGAGCCTGGAGGGGCAACTGGAGCAATGTTTTAAAAATACAGCTGTCCCTGGTGTCCCAGGGGAGCTGGCTCCAGGAACCCCGGTGGGATAAAAGTTCTCAGTTGCTTAAAGCCTTCTATAACTCACACACATCCTCCCTCATCTCTAGATCACTTATAATGCCTAATACAATGTAAATGCTATGTAAACAGGTGTCATCTCATATTGTTTAGTATTCAGTATAAAGTTTTACAAAGTAGTTCTGGTCCAGTTGGCTAAATCTGCACATATAGAACTGGAGCCGCTGAAGGCTGACTGTGTGACTGGGTCACATCACTCCTCACAACCCTCTAGTAACTTTTTCTACACCTAGAATAAAGTTAAAACTGCCATAGCCTACTTTCCCTGGCCTAGAAGTTTCTTTCTCCACATCCATTTCCTGGTCTCTTCCTTCACTTCACCCAGGTTTCCTCCAACTTACTGAGAAGCTTACCTCTGCCCTGTCCATCACTCAGGACCATCTTTGGCTGGTCCTTTTCATGGCACTAATCTTAACCCAAATGGACTATTCACTTATGATGTCTCCCCCAACCATACCTTCTGAGGGAGAGAGCTGGCTTTCGCTCAGGGCTAGAACCTAATGGTGTGGAAGACACCACACAATAACAGTACTAAGTGGCCCACGTGAGACCCTCACCACAGCCGTAAGACCAGCTGATCCGAGACCTGGAGTCCTTTGTGCCCTCCTTCCAGACATACTTCTGGGTCTCACTCCTGAGGGCCAGGCAAAAGCCTAGGTGGTACACCAGCACACACATGCATGTGCACATTCTTGTCAGCACAGGAGTGGGGCAGAACCTGTGGAAGGTGTCTGGCACAGTCCCCATCCAGTGTTCCCCTTAGAAATCTCAGGACCATCTAACCACTTATATGACAGTCCCATGGACAGGTGAGAAAAGGCTGCCTTGAAGCATTCAATCAACAGCCATCCAGAACTCTCCTTTCCTCCCCACTACACTCCCCCCCTGTGCACTCCACAGCTAATATCCTTTCTAAATTTTCCCACTGTGGGCAAGTGCCATCTCTCCAACCCTCTATTTCACCGCTGTAAACCAGCCCTGGCTCCACAACTCCTCATGCATCTTACTGAGTTCATACAGAGGTGCAGTCTTAATTCCTCCCCTGCGGTGATTGTCGACTAAGCAGACACTAGGATGTTTATTCTGTCAAAACCTGCCTGCAAAGCTGTACAGATGCAGGCAGGCTCCAGTCACTCCCCCACCCAATACACTCACTGCTTCAAGACCTGCAGCACAGTTCTCTCTCATGGTGACAAAGGACTTGTGTAGTTTTCCCACCTTATTTTGAAGGAAGAACTAAAGTTAACTTGTAGCAGAAAGACAGGAACGTGGGGGTCACACATTAGATCATGGGTTCAAATAAACACTGCCTAAGACAGGAACTTTGGGGACTGAGTATCCTTTTAGAAACTTGAGGGAAGACCAGACAGGGGAAGTGACCTGCCCTGGAATTCACACAAGATCACCACCAGTGAGTGAGAGCCACTGCCAGCTTTGTCCCTGGAACTCAGGAGCAGATGGTTGATGGAGCCAGGCTGGACCACCCCCCTGGCTGCCGACCATCTGGAAAAGATTGTTCTGCTGGGTGCCATCCAGGCAAAATGCATTAACTGAATTCTCTAGAAGGGGCCCCTGCTCTGGCAAAGCCCAAAGGGAGATTAACCTTCTGTCTCCTCAGCCCACTAAGCACATATGCTGCTGTGGTTCACCAGGGAAAGCAGCCCCACCCTTTCCTGGGAGCTGTGTACTTAACCACTTACCACATAAGAAACCTTTCCACACACCTCACACTGTTCAGATGGGGAAACTCCAATGTACAGTAACTTGTCCTTGGTCACAAAGCTAACTGGTGACAGATTCAAAAACCAATCTCCATGTATGACTCTAACAACATCACTACCTCACCACCTAGGACAGGAGAGCAGCATCCTGCGCCGCGCACCTCAAGGAGCCCAGAAATGAAGAGGTCCACAAAGGGCCTTGTGCAACTACAAAGCCAACCACCTACATACACATGCCTGTGTCCCAATCAGGGTAGATAGACAAAGAATATGGCCTCTTTGAGGTCACTGTAAAGACTCAGAACTCGCCTTTCCACCTTAAACAGAGGACCCAATGGAAGAAGCTAAAGGTCTTATCAGGCACCCTGGGCTAGCAAACCTACCTGGTCCTGGAAGACACCCCCTCTCCCCAAAAAGAAGGCCTCACCACACACAAGCAAGCCAGTAGCACTTTACCCAAGAAGGATCAAATCCCAGAGAAGTGTGTACTTCCAGGCTGTGCTGGACTAGAGAAGAAAGTCCCAACTCCAATCAGGTCCAAAGCAGTCTCTCGTGCAGGTGTAGATGGCCTTGGTCCCTTACAAGGTTTCACCGAGGCATGTGTGAAAAGCATTTGGGCAGCTCTTGCTGGCTCCAGAGGCCTCTCCTCAGCAAGCTCAAGATCCATAGCAGCAAGGCAAGGCTCTCAGGTTTTGCTCTGTTGGCCTTTGGTTCTTCCACAGTCCCTCCCTTCTTCCCTCCTGAGCCTTTCCCTAGGACTCCGAGATAACCAAAGGGAACCCAAGAGCAAGCCACCGAAACACCAGGCAGCTGAGAGCAGCACAGTCCCCAGCCCTGGCTTCCTTTTCCACTCTGTAAAGCCCTAGCATAGCACAGGATCTCATGCAGGTCAGGGACCTTCTCAGAGTCTGTCTTTTCCTCCACACAACAGGAAGGCTATAGGGATTGGAAGGAAATTCCTACGGGTCTTGCTTATGCCAGATGAGCCCTGCCCTACTGAAGTGCTGAGCCAAGGAAGGCCTAGAGAGACACAAGATGACCACATACAACAGCACCTACTACAATGAAAACACTGTGCCCCAGTAATGGTTAGTCTTGACTGTCAACTTGACAGTGAAGGAGAAGGCTAACTTCTTTTAGGCAGTTTTAGTTAGGGACAGGAGCCCAAAGAGAGAAGCAGAAGATGCCACCCAGCCTTAGCAGGAATGGAATTCGTGCCTAATCCAGTTTCAGCCACAATGACTGCAGTGCCCACCCCATGCCCCATGCCTCCACAGTCCAGTACAATACCTAGGTGAGCAGGCCTTTAGGGTCTTTCACCTTACATACCTCAGTCTGACTTAAGAATACATTTTACAGTAGACTAGAAAGGCTTGTCCATGCTGATCTCTGCCCTGTAATCTGTCTGGACAAGCAAGTCTGGCTTTTCCCAGGCTGGGTAGGGGAGAGCAGTTTTCTGCTTGCCTCTGCTTTCTTCTTTAGAGTAACGTCTTACTTTAATTACATGTGTTATTTTCCTCTGGTCTCTTAAGCCTACCATGTGTGCAGTATTTCCTTGATACTCTAGACCTGAGTATTTTCTCTAAACTCAGGGTAACCATGGGTGTAATTCTCATATATATTCTTTATTATGAATAAGTATATACATTATGTGATCAAATCTTGTGAAGGTGTCCCCATTTCCCTCCTCTCTGCCCCCTACCCACCAGGGTACTTTCTCAGTGCGCTACTGGATCTGTCCATAGGATAGGAGGTATGAATTTGTAATTCTCTTTACTACCCATTTCTAATCTGAATTTCCTGATCTCTACTTTGGTTACTTCCTCTCTCCTATTCTTAAGCCATGACCACTTATTCTTAACTTTCTTCCATGGGGAGGTTCCAGGTGGATGTGCATGTTTCTTCTAAACGCTCTAAGCTCCTAGATCCTATCTTCCACATGCTGTGACTGCTCCACCCTTTTCTTAGACCCCAATTTCCCTTAAATAAACCCCCGAATTTGTAATTTCTCCCCTAAATAAACTCAATAATTTATAATCTATCCTTCTTGAGTCTGTTTTTTTTTCAATTTTTTGCTAAAAATAGGATAAGGACCCAAAATTGGGGTTCATATGGTTGAGAGATGCCTCCTGAACCTCCAAATTCTGTATCAGCAGGATTTAGAATCACCTAGAAGACATACCTCTGGGCATTTCCAGAAAAGTTTAATGAAGAAAGACCCACCCTGAGCGTGGGCAGCACCATCCGTGGCCTAGGGTCGTGGACTGAATAAATAAAAAGGAGGAAGTGGGGCTGGAGATGGCTCACTGGTTAAAGATGCTTGCTTGCAAAGCCTGCCAGCCCAGGTTCAATTCCCCAGCACCCACATAAAGCCAGAAGCAAAAAGTGGTGCAAGTATCTGGCATTCATTTGCAGTGGCAAGAGACCACACACACACACACACACACACACACACACACACACACACACACACGTACATGTGCACACATGCAACTAAGTTGTTAACTATTAGCCATCACAGCCTCTGAACAACAACAAGTGCATGAAGCACTGGCACTCACTCTGTTTCCCATCTGTGCACACATCTGAGCAGACACCAAAGCTCCTGTCGCCATCCTTTGACACCACCAGGGACTTCACCCTCAAACCATGAGCCAAAATAAAGCTCTTCTTCCTTGAAGTTGCTTTTGTCCAGTATTTTGTCACACAGCCCCACCTTTAGACACTCCCCACAGAGCCATGTCCTGAGAAGCCCTCCTCTTCTCACTGGCACATCTCACTGGCTTCTATGTGGGGAGACTGCAGTGGTGCAGACCAGGGAACCAGGGCCCTCCAGAGGCTTGCCAGTGAGACTGAGAAGAATGGACCAGAAAATAGGGCAGGGGGCAGAGGAAACTAGAGCATTAGCTGACACCCCCAGAACTTCTGAGCAGCCACCATCTCTGGGGGCTCTGTTTGGCAATCTTAAAATGAGCAAGGACACAAGCCCTTTCACTGGCTAAGCTTTGTCACCCAAGTCCTGCCAGGTGGCATGGAATACCCATGGTCCTGGCACTCCAGAACAGAAAATCCAAGTCTAGGTCTGGGAGTCTATGCCATACCAGACTTATGGCCACTCCAAATGCCAATGAGTCAATGAATTTGAGTCCAGAAAGCTGCCAGGTAGCACAGACTAGACCCAACCTACCCTGTTATCCCCTTGCCCCACCCCCGTTTGCTGAGGGCAGTCTCAGAGTATCTACTGGGGCCAGGTTGCTCTGCACCTCTACATTGGGGACCCTCTGAACTTTAAACAATGTAGGGAACTTCCTTTCGAAACAGTCTCATATTAGAAGTCTGAACTGAGCCTCCTCTCAGTGCAAGTTTGGAAGGTCTGAAAACCAGAATGGATGCTGGGACCCAACTTCCTCATCATAGGGACCTGGGGCAGGAGGCACCTTGCCCAGGGTCACAAAGCTATCACACATCAGCCAGTGTTTCCTTCTCCGGAAAGGCAGCTCCCACTCTTTCAAGACCAAGAAGCCTTGGCCCAGCAAGGAGGGCTCCAGAGGCAGCTTCCACAGTTGTCTGCATGGCCATATAACTCCCAGTCTTCCATACCCCATAATCTGAAGTCCAAGAAAAAAGGCAGAGGAACAGTCATTCAAGGAAGACTCCAGGCAGCACGCCAGTGTGACAGTGAGGGAGCACCATGCCAGTCTCTGCCTCCAATGACACAGTTCACAGTGAGTAAGGAGAAACCCAGGTTACTAAACCAGTGTCACACAGCAAACATTCCCAAATGTGAGCATTCCAGGAACTCCGTTGCAACTACTCAATGCGCTCTTAACAGTGAAGAGGCCAGAGATGATAATGCACAGATGAATGGGTGTGGCTGGGTTCCAACAAAACATGTCCAGAGCAGGTGGAGACCAGGTCTGACCTGAAGCCACAGTTGGCAAAGCCCAGTATTGAACTATCACACTACAGCAGTGTGGATCTGAGGATGAGGACAGGATTTCCTGTCACTCACCCACAAAAACCATGGGTATCTCTATACTCCAACATTGGTATGTTTTTATATTAATTTAACAGATCTTAAGGCTTAGAACTGCAAATAACTCAGTTATTGATTCCCACAAATACTGTAAAACTTCCTAATACCTAGGTGGAAAACAACAGAGCAGCTAATCAAAAGCTATTAGATAGAAAAACATGTAACCTACAAGAGGCAAAATCAGTAAAAAGAGGTCCAGGAGTAGAGAAGAGGGACTTAACAAGGACTTGGAAATAGACACTGTGTATTTCAAGGATGTGAAGGAAACAAGCAAACATAACCAGGAGAGAAGCAAAAGGTAAAAATATCCACATGAACCAGCACTGAGATGCATCAGCAATGAAGAGGTCACTAGACGCTGCCCATGAAGACACGGAGATGCATCAGCAACGAAGAAGTCAATAGACACAGCCATGAACCAGCCCAGACACAGAGATGCATCAGCAATGAAGAGGTCACTAGACACTGCCATGAAGACACAGAGATGCATCAGCAACGAAGAAGTCAATAGACACAGCCATGAACCAGCTCCAGACACGGAGATGCATCAGCAACGAAGAAGTCACTAGATGCTTCAGCGGCCAATCAGACCAACAAGAAAAGGAAAGGTCAGCAAACTTGAAGAGAAGCAACACAAGCCCTACAAATTGAAGGGGTCAAATAACAATGTTGAACAGAGCCTCGGTGACTTGAAGGACAGCAACAAAGCAGGACACATGTCTGAAAAAAAATGGTCAAAATATCATACTTCTGGGTCAAGGGACTAAGAGATTTCCTTTAGCTCAGCTACACATACCTTAGTTGTAAAAGTATTCCTAGTTGGAAAAAGAGAGAGGGGGAGGGAGGGAGAGAGAGAAGGAAGAAGGAAGAAAGAAAGAAAGAAAGAAAGAAAGAAAGAAAGAAAGAAAGAAAGAAAGAAAGAAAGAAAGAAAGAAAGAAAGAAAGAAAGAAAGAAAGAAAGAAAGAAAGAAAGAAAGAAAGAAAGAAAGAAAGAAAATTCAAACATACAAACTCACAAATATCAATGACTCACTGAACCCCAAGCAGAATCATGTGAAGGAAACCACACCAGCACAGTATAATAAAAGGCCACTGAAAAAGAGAAACTGTAAAGCCATCCTGGTGCTGGGGTGGGAGGCAAATTACATACAATGTATATATACAAAATATTTTAACTAGCTGAAAAAAACTGTATTAAAATGTGTGATGCATAAAATGCACAGCTTCAAGTACTTATAGTAGGAATGAAAAAAAAATCAATGCTCTAAACCTCTACTTTCAGAAGCTGAAAAAAAAAGTTTAAAAAAAAAAGCACCAAGTAGAAGGAAAGAGTGAAAATAAGAACAGCAATCAATAAGACAGACCACCAGTGAGGACTGCACAGTAAGAATGCACTAGTGCCAATGACTGCACACTTAAAATGCCTACAAGACACATTTTGTTGTTTTAAAAATAAAAAGAATTTTAAAGACAAAAAGACTAACCAGAGACATTGTCCCCCCCTTAGCAACAATACACAAAGGGGGTAGAGAAAAAAAAAGAAAAGAAAAACTGGCTACAGTTTTTGGTGCAGTTCATAAACCCATAACCTAGGGACAGATCCAGAATGCGCACCGAGGAAGGACCCCAGTGGGTAGGGGACAGAGGAGGGAAACAGGGACACCTTCATAAGATTTGCTCATACAATGTATATACTTATTCTTTCTTCATAATAAAGATATTAAAAAAGAGTCAGAGACTAATGATAGAATATATATCTATAGAATATATATAATTAGTATATATATATATATATATATATATATATATATATATATATATATATATATATATATATACACACACACACTAATTAAGAACTGAAGTCTAACTTAGGTAAGGGACGTCAATGTTCACCTGGGGAAGGCTGCAGAGGCTGCAGGAGTCTGGAGTGACAGACATTTAAAACCCACATTGTGATGAAGGTGAAGGTGGCATAGAGAACTGTGCTCTTAGCATGGATAAATGTCATTCATTCTATCTAAGACACTGTCAGTGGGTGTGTGGTATATGCCCATGTATGTGCCCATGTATGTGCCCATGTGCTTGCCTCCACAGGGGCCAGAGTAGAATACCAGTGTCTTGCTCTGATCCCAGAGCTTGCTGTGATTTTCGTGATTTCTGGTTCGCTGCTCCCCTGAAGGACTGGCCATGCCCAGCTGTGTATGTGCATCCTGGGGATTGAATTCAATAGGTCTCCCAAGCCTCCTTAGGCCCTAATGCCTGCACAGGAAGTGTTCTTAGTCCCGAGCCATATCTCTAGCCCCACAACAGAATCTATTTTTTCCACAACAGAATTTTTAAAACATTACTGAAGGGGGACAAAAACAGAAACAAGTTGGGACAGAGGCACTCCCACACAGAAGATAAACCACTCTGGTAGACTGTGTTGTGGTAATGATCCTTACAAGAGATGTGGACACACACACACAAAATAAGCATGTTACTTGGATTTGAAAACACCCTGTGAGTAAGTGACAATCTGTGCAGGCACTCATGGCTCAGTGTCCTCTGGACAGCCTTCTTCAGTAATCCCCCAGAGAGCAGGGGCTGCGCCCAGGGAGGCAGTCAAGGTCAGGCTGCGGTTCTAGTGAAGGCTCTGACTGAACGGTCCTCCCTGCACTTTGGCAAGACTCAAGGTGAACATAACATACTCCTACCTGTGCCAAAAGATAAGGTGGTCCATGGTCCATTTCCTGTGAATGAGGGCAGCCCTCTGGAGAAGTGACTCTGACTGTGGAAGCATGTCAGGCAGGTCAGATCAATGTGCACGTCTTCTATCTGACCCTCTTACTCTCACTCCTGGAAACCCATTTCAGAAGCTAACTGCCCTTCTTTCCTGAAATGAAGAATCTGAATTACATAAAACTAATCTCTACATCTTTACCTAAGATGCTGAAAACTGAAACTAATGTCCAGCACAGAAACGTCTACAGAATGTGCAAGCTGGACTATGTAGCAAAGTGACGTTGATGTGACAATGTAGCTGTTCAGAGGCTGAGGGCTCTGCCTTAGATATGGGGGTGAAACTAGTGAGTTCAAGGCCAGCCTGGGATGTACAAGAGATTGCCAGAGAGGGAAGGAGGGAGAGAAGAGGAGGGAGGGAGAAGTGGGGAGGAAAGAAGGACAGAGAAAGAGAAACCACCTGCCTTCAAGCCTGGGGTATCATACCCCATGTCCAGAGAGCAACCGTCTATTTGCTGAAGGAACAGAGAGCTGATCTTGTACCAGACCTGGCCATCTCTCCTGCAGGGTGGCCACAGGCCCTCTTTTGCTTGGGACTGGCTGTTCTGGGAAAACTCAATAGCCTCTCTCACTCTTAAAAGCTTCCTGATTAGAATTATAAATTATGTTCATCCTACTCACAAGAGTATCAGTTACTCTGGAAGAGGGGTTCTCAAGCCATGCTGGTCACAGAACACTAAGTCCACAGCTCCTAGCTCACTGTCTCCCTCAGAGGTAGGTGCACACATAGGCTGAGGCTGTTCACACATTTTACAAGCAAGAAAGCAGCAGCTCTTACTTTCTCAAGTCACTAAGGATGCCAAAGGCAAACCCATTTTTAAAAACTTATTATGAAACTAAAGACAAGCAGTGCACTCTTCCTGAGATGTAACGTAGCCCTGCTGTCTGTTCAGAAGGGATCTGAGCTACTCACTTTCAAGCTCTCTGCAATACACCCAGGCAAGGGCTGTATCTGTACTTCTGCAGATTAAAGCCAATGCTTGGGGTGGAAAGCAATCCTGGGTTCAGGTGATATGACCACTCTAGAGAATTCACTCTGCAAACACAAGAAAGACTCAGGCAGGATGCAAGTGAACAAAGGTCCCCAGCTTTCCTGTCAGATAAAGTGAGATTTTCTCCCTTTAACTGTGGTAAAACACACATAACATAAAATTTATTTTAATCACGTTAAGTGTACAGCTCAGTGGCATTAAGTGCATACAGTGTGGGGCAGCCAGACCACCACCCCTCCATAGAACTCTTCATCTTACAAGACTCAAACTACAGCCATTCAACAAGAATTCCCAGCTATGGTTTGAATGTGTCCCCAGAACTCCATGTGTTAACCCACAATGCACCAGTACTGAGAGTTGGTTAGGTCACGAGGATGAATGGATTAGTGTCAGCACTGCCCAAGTGGGTTTCTTATAAAAGTGAGTTTTCACCTCACAGTGGGTGACATACCTACACAAGACACACATAATTAGAGGGGGATGATGACATCAAAATAGAAGAGAGACTAGTTAGAAAGAAGAAGAGATTCAGTTGAGAGGGGATGAGGGTCAAAGAGAGGGTAGTGGGAAGAGATTATGTTCATGGTATGTAAGGAGGTTGTCAATAAAGTTTTTATAAGTGAGCTTTCAGGGGATAGGGGACAAAAGAGAATAAGTAACCTGTTGGGAATATGGCCAATTTGCAATATATTAAATATATTAAAGTTCTCAATAAGAATTGTTTTTAAGCCTGGCTTGGTGGCACACACCTTTAATCTCACCAGTCAGAAGGCAGAGGTAGGATTGCTGTAAGTTCGAGGCCAGCCTGGGAGTACAAAGTTCCAGGTCAGCCTGGGCAAGAGTAAGACCCTACCTCAAAAAAACAAAAACAAATATTTTTAAGTAGTGAGTTTTGAGGATAGAGATGTTCTATATTTGCCTAGCATACACAAGGCCTTTTAAACAGAAGAAAAGGAGAAAGAGAAGAGAAAAATAAAGGAACAGTAAATCTGACACCCTCTTACTCCATCACTCCCTCACCCCATGCAAGAAGGTCCTTCCCACATCACCTCCCTCAGCACTGGACTTCATAACCTCTAAACCCCTGAGCCAACAAACTTTTTTGGTCACAAGGACCCAGCTTTTGGTACTGTTACAGCAGCACAAACAGCAAACTAAAATACTCCCCACTCTCGCTTCCTGGCAACCAAATCCCACTTCCTGTTTCTATGCTTTTGGACTACCCAAAGTGGCTTAAGTGCAACTACAGTATTTGTCCTATAAGTGCAATCAGATAATCATCTGTTGATGACGTTAGCAGAACCTCCTCAGGTGTATCCACGTGGGAGCACGTGTCCTAAGGGAGGAGGACTCTTGGTGTGACACCACGCTTCATCTGTCCACTCAGCAGCAGACACGGGTGGTTTCCACTTCTGGCTACTGTGAACAATGCTGTGACGTACATAGGTGGACAAGTAAGTGTCTCGCAGAATTCTGCCTGCAATGCTCAGGTCTACGTGAGATCACGTGGTAATTCTATTTAACTTTCTGAGGCCCCTCCATGCTCTTTCATCATGCTCGCACATTTACACCCCTGCCAACAACACACAAGGGCGCCCATGTCTCCACATCTGTGCCAGACATCCTAGTGGGCGTGAAATGATATATCACTGCGGTTTTGATTGGCATTTTCCTGAGTTGAACTAAGATTTTACACTAGAAGCAGGCCTAGCATGACCAGAGTGATCAACAAGAAAAGTAAAAAATGTGGGCTCTCAAAGCACCAGAGGCAACTTCTCCTAACGTGAGGCCCATCCATCCCTAATCTCACTCAAGAGACAGCAGGACCCCACTTCTCACCTCAGGCAGGTAGATGGTCTCTGGGAAACCTCAGCATTAAAGTCAGAAAACAACACTTACAGATGCTCCAGGGACCCATCTACAAAGAAATCTACTGTGACCGCAATGGTAAGCGGGCAAACAGCTCAGCTAGCGCTAGGCCTGTCCCACCCCACATGGACCAGCAGCAGAAACAACAGGATGCCCCCACACCCCAAAGCCACCAAAACAAGCACTGTGCAAGCGATCTACCTGGGCTTTGGTTCAACTAATCCAGAAGTGGTGCAGCACAGACAAAAGCAGCTATGAGTGGACATGGGACAGGAGACTCCTTACACTTTTCTATTTTCCCATTTAAAAAAAAAAAAAGAAAAAGAAAACTTCTCTGAAGAGATAAGAACCTAGCACAGCATTTCTTTCTTTCTGAGCAGCCTCCAAGGTTCCTCAATGACAATACCAGGCTTTCCAAGGGCACTGGGATCACACTGCACCCAGGTGCTCACAACAGTCCATCTCCCCCTCTGGCTGTTCAAAGGAGCTTCCCAGAGGGCTGTGCTCCTCATGCCCAGGCCTCCATTCCCCTCCCTCCCTCTGTCCATTTGTCTGTCCACATGGCTGTCTCCTGTGCAGGAAGCAAATCCCTGAAAAAGACCGAGCAGAGTATCTAGCAGTCAGGTCAATCTCGTCTGCCATGCTCTTGTTTGTTCCTCTTATTCTAGCCCAGTGCACACTAACAAAAATGATTAACTCAACCACACACATCGCTAGTTCTGCAAACCCCTTCAACACCAGGCCATCCTTCAATCAAGTGGATTCATGAACTCAGCTGTTGGAATGTGGTGCTACTAGTGAGCAGGTAAGGACAGAGCCTCAGGAACTGAGAATCTGTTCCTAGAGCCTCGGAAGACACGGAGGTGACCAGGGTGCTTGGCCACAGCAGCACTGCAAAAATCACAATGAGACAAAGGTCAAGGCGCAGATAGACAGCTAGGGGAAGTGTACAAGGGCCCAAAGCATGTGGCCTTGGCTTAAGGGAATGAGGAGCACATGAATGGTGGGGGTGGGGTTCTTATCTAGAAAGCAGTGCAGGTCTGGGAAACCTGATGTACTGAGGATGGAGCACAGCCCTCCCCCCATTACCAGGGACCACACTGCTATAGTTCGGGTGCTGAATGCCCCCCAAAGGCCCACTGATAAAGGCTTGGTCCCTAGGAGGTGCTACTGAGATGTGGGACCTTTAGGAGGCAGGGTATGGTAAGAAATCCTCAAGTCAGTGGCAGGGAGGGATGGTCAGGTCCTGGCCCATTCCTCTTCCCATTTGCTTCAAGCCAAAGGAGAACAATTTGCTCTGCCCCACACTCCCCACCTGAAACCTGAAAGCAACAGATCCACCTGATCATGGACTGGAACTTCTTAAAATATAAGCCCAAAATTCCCTTTTCTCTTTCTCAGTTAACATCTCGTCATAGTAAGAGTGCTCTATTTCAGGGCTAAGATGAGGGTGCTGCTAAAAGACTGAACAGACAAGAGCTAAGGGTGACCAGAGAAGTCACTGAATCCCAGTCTGTTTCCTAAGTACACGGAGATAAACTGTGGAAGATGGCGCCATGAAACTGAAGCTGAGAAGGAAAGGAATGGACGGTGAGTGTAATCCAGTGATGGAGCACTGGCCTAGCATGCACAAGGCCCTGGGTTCAATTTCCAGCACTGTAAAAGAAAAGTAGTGGGAAGTTTCAACTACCCAATGAGTCCCTTATGACCTGGCTCCTGAATATTTGTCCTCACCCATGTCCCCTTACTCACTCAGCTCCAGCTTCCTGGCCCTGTTGTCCTTTCCTGAGCTCACCAGGGTCTTTGCAAATGCCATTTCTGTGTAGCTTTCCTAGACCTCACTGGGCTGCCTCTTGATTAGTATTCAGGTCTCAACCCACAGATAACCTCCATCCCAGTCAGGAGCCTCTCCCTGCCTGCTCTCTGCTCAGCAGGCTGTACTCTTGGCAAACCACAAGGTCAGGACGTTAGAACTCTCATCCACTATGACCTCCCTGGAAGTAGAAGAAAGCCTGACCCACAAAGTACCTGGCTGCCCATGTTTCCTTGAAGCATCGCTGAGCTCGGGGAAGACAGGCAGGCACCTGGGCCAGACCCAAGAGGCTTCCTAAACTCCTAAGGCTGACTAAACTGACTAAGGCCCTTAATCCTGCCTTTAGTCACCAGGCTGGTTGGGTGAGGGTGAGGATCATGGAGCCTGCACACCACCTTTTCCAGGGGTCGGACCAGCAAAAGTCTGGGAAGAATCATGGCTTTCTGACAAAGAAGCCCAAGGGAGCATGTGGCTGTTCCCCAGCACTTACCCAGAAGACGATGTTGTAGCTGAAAAGCAGGTACTTGTACCAGCAGCTGACCTCGGCATTCGAGTACCTATAATAGTGCATCTTCTGAGAAGCAGGACCTGCAGAGACAGGGGCTGATGAGAGCAGGCTCAGCTTGAACCTGCTCCCCCCGGGAAAGAGCAAAGCTGAGGCTCTCGCTCACATGTCAAGAACCTAATGTTCCCCTCATGTTCATCTGCTAGTCCACGCATAGTGGACTAAGTGCTAGCTACAGATTAGGTTAAAAAAAAAAAACAAACAGGTGTAAGTCAGCTTTCCAAAAATAAAAATTAAATTTAAAAATAAATAAATAAATGGAGGGGGCCAAGGAGATGGTTCAATGGGTCAAGTGCCACTGTGCAATCATGATGATGCAAATTCAGATACCAGCACCCACACAAAAATGCTTGTAATCCCAGTGCTGAGAAAGGGAAGACAGATCCCTAGAGATTACTGGCTACCTAGTTGAGTCAGGTTCAGTGAGAGACCCTGTCTCAAAACAAGGTGGAGCAGGGTGTGTTGGCTCACACCTATAATCACAGCACATGGGAGGCTGAGGTAGGAGGATCACCAAGAGTTCATAGCCATCCTGGGCCACAGAGTGAAATCTGAGACCATGCCTCAAAAAACTCAAAGGGTCTCAGGGCTGGAAAGATGGCTCTGCAGTTAAGGTGCTTTGTTTGCAAAGCCTGACAGCCCAGGTTTGATTTCGCCAGTACCCACATAAAGCAGATACACCAAGTGGCACATGCATGTGAAATTTGTTGGCAGTGGCAAAAGGCCCAGGTGTGCCAGTTCGCGCGCTCTCTCTCTCTCTCTCTCTCTCTCTCTCTCTCTCTCTCTCTCTCTCTCTCTCTCTCTCTCTCTCTCTCTCTCTCCTCTCTGATTATAAGTAAATAAATCAAAATATTTTTAACATAATGTGGAGAGGAGGACACCTGATGTCAATGTCTGGTCTCCACATACATGTTCACAAGCACCTGCACACATACATGCACCCACTCATATATGAACATGCATGTAAGCCACACTCATATATGCCAAGAAAAAAGAGGAGGGAATTTTTGAAAAAAGACTGAATGACAATTTGTAAAGGGTTTTTCAAGTACCAGGGACTCTGCTTGGAACCTTCCCAACTCTTTATCTCATCCACTTCTCAATTGGGTATTGATTTTTCCACTGCATGCCAAGGACACCACAGTTCAAAAACTGTCACATGTAAAGAAATAAAATTTTTTTTAAAAAGAAATGAAAAAAAACTGTCATGTGACTTGTCCAAGTAGTGATAGGGAAGCCAGGCATGGCAGCTCATCCCTGGAACCCCAGCACTTGGGAGACAAAGCAGGAGGACTACTGTAAGCTTTAGGCCAGCCTAGAGCGAGACCATTTTAAAAGAAACAAAAAACAAGAGGGCAGAGACCACGACAGCAGATTCCACACTGCACATTGTCCAGAAGCAGCCAAGGAAATGGGGACTTGACCACAGACAGCCATGGGAAGAAGAGCTGAATGGTCGGGCAGGTTTGGACATGATCCAACCACAGGACAATACAACTAAGGTTCCATGACCACTCAAGCCAAGAGCGGTAAGCTCTGCCTGGCTCAAGCCCTTAGCCTACAGTAGCCCCCGACACTGTCCTTCTCCCCTCCCTTGCTCATCCTCCTCTGCACCCCGACTCCTGCTCATCAAGAACCACAGCTCTGGCCTTCCTTCCGAGCTGTAACAAGGCTTGGACGCTGTCTCTTATCTGCGCCTCTCCCTCACGGTCCCTAAAGGGTCTTTTTCTGTTTGAATCCCAGCAATCCAGGTGACCCCTAACCCCTCCACCATCTGTGCCTTGGCTGAATGATGAGGCAGGATATGAGGGCCAAAATGAAGGCCAGGGCAGGATCTGAGACTTCTGGGGGAATGTTCCTACCCTCCTCCCTATGCAGACACATGCTCCTCTGGATGAGGAGAGATCAGATGTACCAAGGCCCAGGTCAAGTCCAAACAAGGCTGCCCTCCACCAGATACTTATAAGGACCAGCTTCTGCCATCTTCAGGAGAGGCAACTTGCAAGATGGCTTCCAGAAAGGCAGCCAAGGGCACTCTGTTCTGAGACTGGTGCTAAGCAGCAGCATGAGCCCACATTCTTCTAGGAATACATCCTGTGACTACTCCACCACTCACTCACCCTGCTGCTCCACCCTCCAAGAAAGATGGGAGCATGGAGCACGACCCACCTGACATTAAAACCTGGCTGGAAGTGAGACAGAAACCAACGATTTCAACACAAAGACCCCTAAGCTCACAACCTTAAAGCAGCCTTAATACTCATCCACCACGACTCAGGGAACTATGCAGAAGAGGGGGCAGAAAGATTGTAAGAGCCGTGGTGGGGGAGATTATCCAGAGGCATGGCCAGGAGAACCTGGCTGAATACTAGGCTATCCATGGTCCCCTGTCACAAGGACTGATCCAGACGACCCATGGAGGAGGTTATCCAGTGGAGGGGGGAGGGGAGGGCAG
>PVHP010003029.1:0-16833 GCA_004024765.1 Zapus hudsonius | reverse complement strand
CAGGAAATTGGCGATAACAACTCATTGTTTGTCCACTAAATGTTGTAACTCATTATGGACAATAAATTTAAAAAAAAAAAAAAAACCTGGTTGGAGAGGGGATAGCTCCCATCTCCACCATCATTGTCCTACCATCAGAAGAACACTTCCACAAAACTACCCTCCAGAGTGAATGGGCGCTCTGGGAAATGGGGTCCAGCCCTGAGGCCTGAACACCATGAGCTACACATGCAGAAGCAAGTGCTCTCCGAAAGAGGCACAGGTGCCACACTTCAGAACGGGGCATGACCCACACAAGCATCTGCCTCTTGGGGTCTGAGCCCCCACAGGAAACAGGTAATTTCTGACTCATGTCACTGCCATTGCAGGGGAGGGGAGGGATTTGACAGCATCCGAATCTCAAAGTCTCTAGATTCTAACCCCTAACCCATTCTGCCAGGAGATCTGGGCTGGACTCTAAACGGGCTGGGATTAAAGGCATGCCCCACCACGCCTGGCTCAGAAAACTTTCATAATTTGGGTTTCTTTTTTTGTTTTAATATTACTTTAATAATGTGGGGATTTTTTGGTAATATTTAGATAGTTTTTTGTTGTTTTCTATTGCTTCAAAAGAGATGATTAGAAAGATGGACCTGGAATACACTGTTCTTCAGAGTGTGGGGGAGGTATGTGTGCCCTCTAAATATGTAGATTGGTTTATGCTTACTTAATTCCCCTCAATAATTATTTAATTGCTCATCTGCTTTCTCAGCATTACTAATTCTACCTTTGCCACCGTGTTCAAAAGTGGATGATTTGAGAAACATGCTTCCTGTTTGCCATGTAAACCCTTTATCTTACAAGTAATAAGCTCTTGAGTTTAGACACTTTGAGGTCTTGGTAATTGCTTCCTGTGCACACAAAGTAGATTTTAGATTCTGTGCTGGGGTGGTTCGTATCCACCATAGTTGACCCATCTACTTTAGAAGTTGGGGTTCCTGTGTAAATGCGTGTGTGCCCAGCTGGGCGTGGTGGCGTACACCTTTAATCCCAGCACTCGAGAAGCAGAGGTAGGAGGATTGTCTTGAGTTCAAGGCCACCCTGAGACTACGTAGTGAATTCCAGGTCAGCCTGGACTAGAGCGAGACCCTACCTCGAAGAGCCAAAAACAAAACAAACAAAAAAAAGTTTTCTGGAGCTGCAGCACTATGACAGAGGGGAAAATATGTGTGACACAAAGGCTCATACTAGCACAAGACTCAGGTTCAAGGTAAACCAAGGACATAGGTATCATCACACAGAAATGGAAGATCAGCGTAATGTAAAAACAGTCACCATCACTTTACAGACAATCCAAGGACAGTATCCTGCACCTTGACATTTAACAAAACGCAAACCGACTGGCACTCCTGGTGACACCATGCTTCCACAACTTGGAGACTATGACTCTCTGGAAAGCAATAGCTATACTGTGTTTTTTTTTAAAAACTGGTCATGCCCTTAACCCAATAACCTCTTGACTAAGAATTTGCCTGATGAAATAATAATTTTAAAAACCTCTCTTTTTCTTTCTCTCTCTGCTTACAAAATAAGTACTTTTAAAAGGGGAGGGGGGTTACAGGCCTATCGTGTAGGCCCCAAGTGAAACACTTGAGACAGTGGTGGGGCAAGAAAGAGACCTATAACCATAGCCAATCAGTCATCCTAGGATAAGTCAGCGAGACAGACACCAACAACTTCCAATACAACTAAAAGTAGAAGCACAGAGACTCTTAAGTTCACAACAATAAAACAGACTTAAAACTCACCCTCCATGACTCAGGGAACTGAGCGGAAGAGGGGGCGGAAAGATTTTAAGAGCCATGGTGAGAGAGATTACCCAGAGACATTACCCCCCTCAGCTACAATGCATAAGGGGGGGCAACCTTGTTGCCTCCTGTGCTATCCATAACCCCTTACCACATGGATTGTTCCAGTGTGCCCACTGAGGATGATACCCAGTGGATTGGGGACGGGGGTGGGGGGGAGAAAAAGGGAATATAAGCACAATATTTACTCAATCAATGTATCTAATTTTGGGCAATAAAGATAAAATTTTTAAAAAGGGGGGGTGCTAGGGGTGCTGGAGAAATAGCTCAGTGGTTAAGGCACTTGCCTGCAAAGCCTAATGACCCAGGTTCAACTCCCCAGTGCTCACGTAAAGCCACATGCACAAAGTGGCACAAGCATCTGGCTCATGCACCTGGAGTTCATCTGCAACAGCTGAAGGCCCTGGTGCACCCATTCTCTGTTTACAAAATAAATAAAATGTTTTTAAAAAAGAAGAGAAAAAAACTAAAGGAAATGTACTCACATTAAGTGTGAAACACGAGCATCATGGTTTGCACTCATGGAACAACTTGCAGGCATGTGAGTAAAGGCCAGAGTGGAAACCTCTGCTCAGGGTGAAAGGGATCATAAATGTACATCATCACATGAGGTGATGAGTCCTGCAGTCATAAATGGTATTCCCCTTGGTCTGGGTATTAACATAACCTGAAGCATTCATCCCCACTGAACTTTCTTAATTTACAAAGTAATCCAATTCAGATGCATGAACAGGAGGAGCAATTAGAAATCATGAAACAATGACTAACTGGTTTGGTTTGAAGCATCTGAAATGTCCTCACAGCTCATGTTCCCCAGGAGACAGCACTTCCTCAGGAGGTGGGGCCTGGGTTGTGGAAACAGGTCACTAGAGGATCCAGGCCTGCTCCTGCTTCCTGGCCCACTGTGATGTGAGGAGACTGTACCCCATGTCCTACCGCCATGAACTCCACCATGATGGGCCAAAATCTTCCCCAACTGTAAACCAAGATTAATTTTCCCCACTTAAATTGGTTCTCTTATTTTGGACATAGCAACATTAAATTAACTAATTCATCAACTGTCTAGTAGACCATAGCAGGAAATAACATTAATGGGTTAGGGGTAGAGAGCAACGTAAAGCATGCCTACCATACATGTACCCTAGGCTCAATCCCCAGCACTACCACAAATTAAGTATACACAACAAATCAATTGATCCAGTGTGCACACTCGCAAGGACAACTAAGGTGAGCTTTCCTGAAGGCAGACCTCTCTTTATCACATGCTGTGCATTCTACAGTCCTTGTTTGAAACTTTTTAAAAAGTCACACCTGCACATAATGTAAAAATCAACTACCACAAAATATAAGAATCAATTCTCATGCTGAGAAAAACAGCAGACTCCAGCCCCGCTCATGGTCCAGGCCTTCCCCTTCCCTTCCAGGGCATGTTCAGCTTCTTGCTGTTTACACCGAGTATCAGAAATGTCTGCACACAGGTTTGTACTGCTGTTCCCTGGATTTTCACTTTTAGGCATTACCTATTCATTTCCCTCTCTGGAAGAAGAGGCTCTAACTCTCCTCCCCATGAACCAAATCTAAGCCTCCTCCTTATACACGTCCCTTCCAAGCTTACTGCTCTGTAATTATAAACTGTGGAGCCAGCAGGACAATCTCCACAGTTGACATTATGATGACCATGTGAGGGAACTGTGAGCCACATACACCATGATTGGTCCAGTACAATTTTTTGTTTTCTCTAGAATTAATAATTATTTATGAGCTTATCAACAATCAACCTCAAAGTCAACGGTAGTTGTCTGAATACTCCTCTTAGGAAGTGTTATGCAGCAAATGTTCTACTTCCATCTCTTCTTCCAGGATGGAACCCTCAGGTCCCAGGTGTCCCAGGTGCTGCAATGGGCTTCATGAGATCCCCTTTGCTTCTTGGGGGTACAGCACACAGGCAATTGCTCTGCTGCCATCTGTGGAGAGATCTGAGTTTTCCAGACCTTGCACAGTCAGGATGTGTGTAGAATTCCCAGCTGGGAATCAACCATGGACAAAAATGAAGGCACTGCTCCTCCACCTCTGTATTCTGGAGTTCTGAGAAGCCCCACACCATCCATGTCTGACCTTTGTCCTTCGACTGTTTGTCTTTCTCTGTAAATGTGTGATTATCTCTGCAGCACTCTGAGCCTTCTGGGCACTGGGCTGAGTCTACCTTCATCCACAAGCCTGATGCTTTCACATGAAGCCACTTTCTCTCCTCCATGACGTAGCCAGGTATATTCCTGTATGCTCTGCTCTCCCTCTCTACACTGTGTTTAATGAATGTGGAAGCCTGAGCTAACCCTTTAATCATCTTATGGGAAAGCTACGCCACCTGACAATCCATCTCTTACCTCTGGGCTCTATTTTCTGGAAGACCATCTCAACCTTAACCTCTAATAATTCTGATTATTTTTGCTCTGCCCTTATTTCAATCTTTAAAATAACTTTGTATTTTTGAAATGTGCCTTTAAAGCAGTATCCTAATCTTATTTCATATTATTGCATTTCTCTTACTCTTGAGGAAATATGGAACCAGTCTCAAAGCATTCTTTTGTTTAAATAGGCTGCTTCTTTCAAGGTTTTCTGTTTTGCTTTCAGGGCAGGGCCTTTCTTTAGATATCTAGCAATCCTTAGTTAAGAGTCAATGACTAAAGAGCAGCTGGAAGCTCTGGGTCCTTGGACAGCAC
This sequence comes from Zapus hudsonius, assembly GCA_004024765.1. Taxonomy (NCBI): domain Eukaryota; kingdom Metazoa; phylum Chordata; class Mammalia; order Rodentia; family Dipodidae; genus Zapus; species Zapus hudsonius. The sequence continues at coordinate 12,266 of PVHP010003029.1, read as the reverse complement.
AGTTTCTGAGGAGGATGATTTGACTCAGACAAGCACACGCTGGGAAACCTTGTTGCAGCATTATTTGGTACATTCTTGTTTTTAAGCTGGATGGCATTCCTCAAAGATGTCTCTGTTTAATATCCAAGGTTATCGATGCATTAGATGCAAAATGGGGCAAGAAAAGAATGAGGAATGGAGTGGTCTCAACATCAACCCCTTGGGTCTTCCTGTGCACAGCAACTTCCAACAGTCAGCTGGAACGGGAACAGGGTCATGTGGCATCAGAGAGGAAGGGAAGGAACCTGCTCTCACACTGCTCTGGTATTATCTCCCCAAAATCATCAGGCGACATCAATTTGTACATTCTAAACTGGATCACTCACCAGTGTGCTGCTAGCTTATAATTTTTTCTTATTTTCATTGTTTCCTCTTATTATTTGTGTAGGAGGTGCACACATACCATGACACATGTCAGAGGTCAACTTCATGGTGTCAGTTGGTCCTCTTTGTCTACCTTGTTTGAGACATGGTCTATTTATGAGTTTCCAGGAGTCTCCTGACTCCACCTCTCATTGCTGTAGGCAAGATGAGATTACTACATGTGCAACACTAGCCCCTTAACAATCACTTCAGCTTCTGCTATTGTTTCCTTTCCATGGTCCCCAAACTGACACAATGATTCATTTTTTAAAACCCTTAACTTATATGGTGTTTTGAGATAAAGGAAAATTAGTTGTGCCTATTCAACTCACTGTTTTTGCCCATTAGATTCCTAGGAAGATTTCAAAATATTTTTAGGTGCCACATTTTATTTAGTAAAGTAAAAGCTGCAAGAAGTATAACTTATTACTACATAAAAAGCAAAAGAGACTTTGCACATGCAATTAAAGTTACTAATCAACTGGTCTTAAAATGGGGAGACTGTGTTGGTCCAACATACAGTTGCCCCTGGGTATCACAGGGTATTGCCTCTGGAACCTTCAGAGATGCAAAACCCACAATTGGATCCCTTACACAAAATGGTGTAGAATTTGCATAGAACCTGTGCATATCCTCCCATGCTCAGAATCACCTCTAGATTACTTATAATGCCTCAGATAGCATAAACACTCCATAAATAGATGCTCGCTGTATTAAGATATGGTATCAAGAAAAAAACCATGTGAATTTCCAGAAGAGACGCAACTTTTTTTTCGAGTGTTTTCAGTCTATGGCTGGTTGAACCCAGATTCAGAAACCACAGGTACACAACAGCGCTGAATGGAATTCCATAAGGTCTCAAAAGGGAAGAAGTGGAAGTCAGATACTCCAGTGTTCCTTGGTCTGAGCTATGGGGGAAGAGTTCCTAGGCACTATGCACACAAAGAGCCTAGCTGACAAGGGAAACAGGGACCTCTATCCTACAACAGCAAGCAACCGGATTCTGCCAACACCCTGAATAAGCCTGCAGGTAGACTCCTCCCACCACTTCCAGAAAGGAACAGAGCAATGACAGTGCTTTGGGCCTTGTGAGACCCAACACAGAAAACCAGTTGAGCTCTGCTGAACTTGGGACTTCTGACCTACAGAAACTGTAAAATAATAAGACAGAGCCAGGCGTGGTAGTACACGCCTCTCGGAAGGCAGAGGTGAATTCCAGGTCAGCTTGGGCTAGAGCGAGACCCTACCTCAGAAAGCAAGCAGTGGTGGTGCAGAGGGCAAAGAAGACAAGCAATATGGACTCCTCAGAAGATTAGATCTGTACATCAAATCCCCATTACTGAAAGTTCATGGTTGCACATCCATTTCCAGATCAGCTACTGGATCACACTCAGCTCTTGACACTCCCTCAGAACCAGCTGTCTGTGAGCCTCTGGTTTGGTACATGGCTGTGCCACACCCAAAGGAGTCAGGCCCTTGCTCCCCCAGCAGGGATCTTCTCAGGGGCAGCCAGCCACCTCCTGCACGCCTTCCTATGGCTTCCTCTCCAGCATCTTCTCACTCGGCCTTGCCCTCTTTGGACAAGGTCTGGTTTAAAATGGAGCTCCCACTCCCTGGATCGGGTACCACCACCAAAAACATGAGCTTGCTGGAAATGCAGACCTCAGTCCCTCTTAATCTATGTTTTAGTAACATTAATGCCAACAGGCTCTGATAGCAACAGCCTCATTCCTGTACAGATATACCCATAATAGGAAGAAGCCAGCCAGCCAAGCAGGCAGGAAAGCCACGGCCTGAAGAGACAGAAGCTAGAGAACTGTGAAGAAAAGTGCTGAGAACACAGAACCTGCCTAAGCACCCAGCACAAGCTCACACTCCGGCTTCATTCTAGACAGCCTGTGTATGCCCTCCAAAGCTCCTACTCTGCCCATGCCTCCACATCTGCCTTACCACTCATACCTCTTTCCCAAGCCCCAAGCACAAAAATAGACCACAGACCACATTGCTTATCTGTGTGGTCACTGAACTCCAATATACCTTCACCCACCTGGGCTCTGAGCCATCTGCTCAAGAACTGGCCTTGACTCTTCTCTCCCTCCAGGGGATCACAGTTGACCATCACCACCTCACATGGAAAGCCTAGAGGTCTCTTCCATGCTACCTCCTCTCCACCCCCTCCATCTGGCCTCAATGACCCTACCACTCTTCCATATGAGCTGTAATTGCTTCTTAAGTATCCTTGAAATCTCTCCCCCCCTTTCTCCAGAGCTGGCTATTCACCAAGACTCTACATTTTCCACCAGGCCTGCAAGCTCTGAGGCACCTGAGCTGATCCAGCCCCATTTTGTAGTGTTGGACTCCCTCTGCACCTCCAAGTAGCACATCTATGGCCCTAGACATTCCTACTACCTGAGAAGGCCTTGGAGCCCACAGGGCACTGGCTGGAGGGGCAGGTAGGCCACAGAAGAGCAGGCATACATGTAAAGTGGGAACAGGGGACCAGAGCTCCAGCAGGAGAGGAGCATGCCACAACAGGTCGAAGGCTGCCTCATGCCCACAGCCTTGGCCAAGAGACTGCTGCTGTCTGCTTGCCTCTCTCAGACTAGTGATCCGGGACTCTGGTCCCTTAAACCCCACGCCCTGGATCTACTAGCCATTGACAAGAATTTTAAAAAAAAATAAAGTGTCCACCCCGTGAAGATACTACAAGGCTTGGAGCAAGACACCTTCCTTTGTGACAGGGTGGCAAGTACTGCTCCAGTGATTGGTTGTGGAGGAATGGGGACTCAGGGTCGCAAGTCCCTCAAGCCCTTGACCATCAGCCCTTGAATGACCTCCATGTGAAAGCTGAAGAGAGGCTAGGCTGTCAGCTCTGAGCCCCACCCACCAGGATGTTCAATGGGCCTGGGGTTCTAAGTACTCAGCTTCCAGTTAAAACAATGAACATAGTGAGTCAAACATGGTGAGTTTCCACCATCCTGACCCAAAACCCTAATCTGCTGACTAACCTGGAGAGAGGAAGCTTTGTCTCCTCCAGCTCTGGCTGCTCTGCATGGGGAAAGGAGTCAAAAGATGACAGATGTGGGTCAGAGGAGGGAAGCTGCTGGGCCTGAAATGAAGGGGACCGAATCCAGTCATTTTCAAACTTACTATTTTTATGACTTTTTTAAGCTACAGGAGCTTTTGTTCAAAGAAATGCTGACCCAGAAACCCAGCAAGGAAGCAGGCAGAGGGGGGCACTTTTCTCTACAATTGACTGGGGGAAAATGATGTCTCCATGCGGTACCCCCGGGAAAACGATGGGCCTGATCCAACTGATCCTAAGCTCCACAGCACACGAACCCATCAGCATACAATCCACGGGACAGACTGCAGAAAGCACATATCTGTGTGTGTACAGCATACATGTGGAGGTCAGAGGGCAACACCAAGTATCAGCCCTCGACTTCCACTTTATCTGACATAATCTCTGTTATTCACCTCCGCTATAGCTTGCCCTTGGACTTCCAGAATTCTCCTGCCTCCACCTCCCATTTTGCTGTAGAAGGGCTGAGATAACAGACACTACTGAGTCTGAATTTTTATGTGGATTCTATTTCTCAAAAAAAAAATATGTTTTAAGAACTGTCTTTCACACTGATTTGAAGAAGCCCCCATTGGCCAAATCCGGAGCTATCTGAGTATCAAAATAAACAAGAATTTGAACTCATGAATCCCTTCTAAAATAGAGAGAGAGAGAGAGAGAGAGCTCCTTACAGAAAATTGTCGAAGCAAAGATATAGACAACATTGTAAAATTAAACCACCATTCAGCAACCATGACAGTAGTAATCCATTCTGTCAAGAATCACCATGGGGCCTAAACTAGTTTGATGACAAACAGTACATTTTCCTGGTCTCAGAGCCGCCGCCGCCCCCCCCCCCCGCAGGACACTGATGAATTATTATAAAGGGCAGCCCAGTCACTTGGCAGTGGAAAAACCCAGCTGACAACACACTGAGCAAGTGGTCACTGTTCATATCACCAGTAATGAGTCAAACTGAGTCAAACCGACCTCCTATTGCTCCCCAGGGAAGGCACCTTGGCCATATCATGCCTGCAATAATTTTGAATCTAATCATGAAAAAATATCAAACACACACAAAACAAGCAGCCTCAAAGTAAAAGATAATTTGTGATCCTTTTTCATATATATATTTGAGAAAGAAGAAGAAGGGAAAGTAGCAGCAGACAAAAACTTCAAGGCAACAAACAAGCCTGAGGCCTCACAGAGATTTTCAGAATGAATCATCTGTCAGCTCATTCAACTGTGCCAGCAGCTTTCAGGACACACCTGTGAACAAGGTGAGTGAGGCAGGGCCCAGTCACCCACAGCTGCTGCCTACGCCCCCATCTCAAACGGCTGGAGAAAGAAAGCCCTGCCTCACAAGCAGACTGCCCCCACCATCCCTCTGCCATCCAGGTGAAGCCACCCCCTCACAGGGGGAGATGGGGCTGACTTTCATGGTGCTCTACACCCCTGATAGTCATGACACCCTGAACACGTAAATCCAGGCAAAGAGAACCCAGTTGGACACAAATGTGGAGAAGTTGGGTCAGCTTCCAAAGGAATTTCTGAGGGGGACAAGAACCCAGGAGGCTAGCACAACTGTGCCTTGTGCCCACTCAAAAACTCTTGGATGGAAGCTAAAGGATGAAGGACTCTCTAGGCCAACAAGGATGAAGCAAACATTCCCAGCACCCCCAAGTTCACAGGCTGGCTCAGCAAGTGCCTCAAGGAGAGGACAGCTGAGGATGTGAGGACAGTTTGAGGGCACCCAGATCGACATACTGTGACAGCCCTGATGTAGAGCCGGACCTGGCTCAGGGACTCAGGATTCCTCCCCTAAGTGCATCATGTAGGAAGCAGGTCAGGAAATGCTCCGCACAGCAGCTGGTATAGATATGAACTAGCTGAGGGCATCGTCTGACTGATTAGAATCTCAATGACTGCAGAAGCTGGGGATGACCCTTTAATAAGTCACGTATCACCCACCTCTGTGTGTGATCTAACATCCTGTGACTACTAGGTAAGTCCTTTAGAATGCATGGAACAGACCCCTAGAGTCTAAAACCCAGGAGGAAGGACGTCATCAAAGGGCATCTAAAGCACAGGCAGAGTCCCCTACGTTCCTGATGTTTCCACCACTGTATCTGAAGAGGGCCTTGATGGGTGGCTTTCTCTTCTAGCTATAAAAACTTGAAACTGTTGGAACATGGAACTTGAAGTAACCTAAGTTTTTGCTTCTAGGACATGGTCACTTACTCTCATGTGGCTGGGAGGGGGGCACTATCCCTTCCTCCTTGGAGAGCAGTTCTGGGTTAACATAAACTTTACTCCAGTGACTAGGTTTCTGCTGCCATTAAGGGCGCTCTGCTCTGGTAAGGCTGCAAGGATTTGACCTGCATGCCTAATGGGCATCTGAAATGTTCTCTTTGTGTGGGCAGCTCCCACCCCCTCTCTGTCCTCCTCTGACACAAAGAAAGTACGGAAGAGAATTTTGAGTCATACATATTTATTCCTTGCCTCCATTTTTAATGTCCGAGAGGCATAAAGATTGGATTTATAAGATGTTTTGAAAGTTGCATATCCAAAATTGTGCAGCATGCTACAACATACTGTGTTCTAAGACACCCAGCCCCTGGACCCGTGCCCCCAATCCTTCTTTAGAGTGAGACACTTTCCAGTTCAGGTCAGAGCCTGGATCAGACCTTCCCTAAGACAAAGCAAAGGGCCTAGGGGATAAAAAAGATTTACAAAACTCAAAACAAGCAAATAAAAACCTTCCAGAAGAAACTATGGAAACTGAAGCCTACTGGGGAAAAACAAAGCTAAATACCCAAGAATGTCAAATGAGCAAAGGAACAGGCAGGAGGGGTTTTTACAAACCTCAAATCCATGGTGGGGAACTGGTGACAGAGACAGAGAGGAATCTGACAAGTCAGGGTAGAGCTGGCATTCGAGCCCCTCTGACACAGCCCAGAGGGCAGGTGGGGATCCCCCTCCCCAGGGGCTTGTCCCCTTGCCTTGGCCAGAATGCAGGGCCCTGCAAGCACTGTTAAGGCCCTCAGGAAAGCCACCTCCACACTTTCCTGCAAAGTAAACATGAAATGTAAATTCGTAGTGGAGGAGGACAGGAGAAAGCTAGCTTCCTTGAAGAGGTTTCAGTTAGGGATTGAGGCCCAGAGAGAACCAGGAGAAGCCACTCCATGTGCCACCTCGCCCTGGCACAGAAAGAAAACTCTTGGCAGAACTAGAACTCGCATCTGACAGGCTGATATACAGCGCCCCCTGCTGCCCAGAGTCTAGCAGGCTACCTAGACAGGCCCAGGTGGATGCCAAATCCACAAACCTTTACATATCTGAATTTGACTCTATAAAGGCTGTGGTCTTCTTGTCCCTCACTGTTTTTTGGCTTGTACTTGTGTCTCAGCTCTTACCTTGTGCGGCTTGGATCCATGTGAGTTTGGCCCCTAACCCCACCCAGGCTAATGGAGTGGGGGGTGGGAGAGCATAGGACTGTCTCTTGATCTGACCTTTTCTGCTTGCCTCTGCTTGAACGTTTGAGGTAACTTCTCACTTTAATTACATGTATGATTTTTCCTCTGGTCTCTGAATCTTCCTTACACTCCTGCTACTTGCCTAACTCCGTTAAACTCAGGGTAACCATGAATGTCACTCTATTACTCATTTCTCCTCTCAATTCTTGGTCTCTGTTTTAATATTTGTCTTCTCATTTTTTCCCAGTCAACTAAGGAGACTTTATTAGGGCCCCAAGGTCACGGCTTTCCTTGACTTTCCTCTTGGGGCATTTCTTAGTCTCGCCATCTGTTCTCTTGACTTCCCTCCACGGGAAAGCACATGGCACACGCCATGCGTGCTCCTTCTAAGTCTCCCTAGAATACACCTAAGCTCCATTTTCCACGTGCTTGAGCCTCTACTCTAATCTCTCTTTAACGGCCTCAGTTTCTTTTTGATCGACATTATGAATTACTTTCCATGTACTGTGGCTCTACTCTAGTTTTCCCCTAAAATCTTCAATTTGTCTTAAATGGGCTTTTTGAACCTTACAGTGTTCTCCACATGTGAGTGTGTTCTAGTCTTCCTTCCTAGATCTCAATCCCCCAGAAATAAACTCCACAATTTATGATTTCTCCCGAAATAAACTTAACGATTCTCATCTTTCTTGAGTCAGACTTTATTTTTTAAGTTAGGACAGAACCTAAACCTGGGATTCTGGGGGACTCCTCAACCCCCCAAATCCTGCATCAGTAGTCCCCCTTCTTGGCTATTAAATTAATTTAAATTGCAACCTACACCAAAGTTTCTTAGCATGCTTTGACTTTCCACAGAATGCAAAGTGTAACTACAGCTGGATTCAGATCCTGTCCACCTGCTGGCACAGGCTGACGAGACAGATGGGGGAGGGAAGCAGATGGCCCAGGGAGGCCCCAATTACCCCTCAACTCCCTACCCCAAAGATGACCTCACCAGCAGCTTAGCGACAAGGGGGCTTTCTGGGTCCCAGCTCCACTTTCAGGGTACCCCCTGAACACCTGTGACATATCCAAAGAAGAGGCCCCAACCCTGGAGCTCCAGACTCGATTAAAACCCACTACTTTATGGAAGGCAAAAAAGGCAGACTATAAAACCACAGAATCCAGAAAAAAGTATGTGATAACAGGACAGGTGTCAGGCAGTGCTTCTCAAGCCTGGAAAGAAGGGCATGGCAATGTTTGTAAAGCAGACTCTATTAGCTGATCTGGGACAGGCACCCCCAGCACAAGCTCCCAGAGGATGCTGACCCGAGTGCTCACCAGCAGGCCTGGGGAAGCACTTCTGAATAGAGCAGATGAGATGCCGGAGGATGTTCACCATTACAGCTGCGTACCCTCACTGTGCAGCAACTTCCAGAGATGCTATTAGCTTCCCTGAGGAATGCTCAACTCTAGAATCTGTTCAGTATGGTAGCGCATCCCACTGGGTCATCCCAGGGCTTTGCCAATGAGCCATACTCCCCAGCCTGCCAAAGGTTCTTTTTATTCTCAGCTGTGAAAGTTACTGTAACCAAGTGAGTAAAGACTGCTTCCTCTGGACCCCTTGGACATCTTCCAAGAAGGCAGGCAGGCAGGCAGGCCTCCAGTGACTCAGGACAGAAACACAGTGGGAGCATGACACAGACAGTACCCTCCCCAGCCCCAATGGAAGTAAACAGTAGGGCAGCAAGCAAGAGCTGATTAGGGCTTGAAGGCTGGATAAGTAAGGAAGGTAGAATCCCACCTTGAAGGACTGAGGAAGAAAGAGGGAAGTGTTTTTGTTTTTACTTTTACCACCTGGCTTCACTTTCTTCTAACTTCACAAGGGAGGAGCTACAGGAGCTTCCTGGGATGTCAAGAATCAGGTCAAGGGTCACATAAGACTTCATTCATCTGCGAGGTCCTCTCCAGAGTGGCCCTGTGAGCTGGACTCAGGGCCCAGTGGAGTTCCAGTGAAAAACTACAGATGCTCACTACCCTAGAGAATAGGGGGGGATTCATCCCTTCTCTTTGATGGCACTTTCTTCCAAAAGATTCTGATATGGAAGAGAGGTTCAAAGCAGCACCCCACCCTTTTGGATTGATAGAACTAAAATGGCCACAGCTAAAAGCTTCCCCAAATTTATTCAATCAAGCCTACCCTCTGTTATCTCACCAGAGTCCAGTAAGCCAGTACACCCGCAGCAGAATTCAAACCCAGCTTCTACCTCCAGGGCTTTTTCCTGAGCACCAGGTGGCCTTGACCCTAACCTTCCCCAATACTGTTAGGATGCAACTAAGGTGGAAGTGACAGCTGGGCTCCAGGGCCCAGCCACCCTTTGTTAAGATGAAACAGCCTAACGTGCAAACCTCTGGGGCTGACACTCTAGAAGAAGAGGCAGGTAAGACAGCCAGCCAAGCGGGTCTGAAGATGGATGAGTTCTGTTGAAAGGAAAAACAACACTGCATCTCAAAGGGCGGTGGCTCTATCCCAACAGTCTGAAAAGAAAGAAATGCTCCTAGAAAGGGGAGGAGAGACGCTGGAATGAGGCCCGAGCTGCTTCCCCTAGACAGAGAAAAATCCTCACACCACCAGACACCAAAATTTAAAAAATTATTATAATCAGCTTTCTCTATCCCCCACCCTCTGTCCTACAGGACTTCATCACACAGTATGTTGGGGGGGGGGGGGGTCTTAGGATTAAGTGGCTAGTTCCCTCTCTTTCCCTTGGGTGTGAGCTTATATGCCTAGGGAGGGTAAACACTCCAGGACTCACTCCTGACCCAGTGAGGGAAAGGCAGCCTCAGTGAGCTGGAGGTCCAGAGGGCTCAGGGGGCAGACTTGTATGAGGAGGTCCATGGGTGCTCTGCACACACTGCCCAGGGATGGCAGAACAAAGGGAAAGAGCGGTGGCTGCTGGCAGAGCTGCCAGCAAGCAGGCTTTTCTGCAGCTGAGTGCTTGAGGAGGGACAAGGGACACTGGGTGAGCAAGTGCACAGGAACGTGGAGGGGTGCGAGCTTGACAGCAGCCCAGACACAAGCCTGGCCCCCACCCAAGGGCACAGCTGGGCTGGGAGGGTTCTGTAGAACACGCTTCCCAAGGTGGCAGGCAAGCAGCTAACAAGCAGGACCAGGCACCCTGCTCCTTCCCAGCTCTTTGCACAGTTACTGGGGGAGGGGGTGCTCTAGGCAGAGCCTGGGGCTTCAAAGGGGAGAGGGATCTGGAAAGGGGTGCTTGCAACAGGCAAGGCTCCTCCGTGGCAGGGGCAGGGAGGGTGAGGGCTTCCCCAGTAACTCAAGGCCGCCAGCAATGGACCTCTCTCTACTAAGCACAATGGGTTCCTGTGACCAGAAACAATAGCAGCCCTGGCCCCTCCCTTCCCTCCTCTTCCCATCCCCCTTCCCCAATCCACAATGGGGAGGCAGTAGGAAACCAGGGCAGAGCTTGAATAGCTCACTGTCAGTCCCCAGGCCCCAACTCTTCAGTCCCACAGGTCAGGCCTATCTGCCCCTGGGCACAATAGAAACCTCTGTGCCGCCAGGACTCAGGTCCCCAACAACAGAACCGCAGGCACGGAGAACTCTGGACTTTTCACCGGGACCGTATGTGACCACAGTAGTGACAAGTCCTCTTCATGGGAGCGTGGAAGGGTCAGGGTAGAGCACAGGCCACAAACCCACCCGGCTGGTGTCTAATCTGCTAGCCAGCTCCCAAATCTCCCTGCTTTCAGTCCTATCCTGTCCTTGTATGGGGCAGCCAGAGCCACACAGGGGAGGGCTGTGGTCAGGGATCTCAGGGGCACACAGAGGCTAAGGGAACAAGGAAGTAACCACAATGCTAAGACCAAGCAGCCTATGCCCTCTCCCCCTCATCTTCTCTACTCCCCAACCATGCCAGGAAGGAAAAAGTGGCCTGTCCCTACCCTAGCTTCCACTCAAAAAGTGAGGGTCTGCTCTGAATAGAAAGCCATCGATTATTTACCCAGGTGCCTTGTGCAGGCTCTTACAGCCTCACAGCAGGCCAGTCAGCCTGGCTGCTAGCAGACAGGACAGGGAGGCTTCCACCACAGCAGAGGGTCCAAGGAGGCCGGAGCCTCTCTCACCAGCCCATGGGCCTGGTCTTCTACAACAAAAGACCAGCTCCAGCTTATTTTTCAAGTCAGGCTCTGCTTCACATCAACCAAGGCCTGTAAATTTCCCAGGGCCTGTGAACTCCTGAAGAGCTCAAAGCCATGTGTGAGAAGCCTCCATCTCTCCCATAACCAACCTCACCTGGCTTCCTCCTTACGGTTTTGAACACAGGCCTCGGGGATCACAAGTCACAGCCCAAGGCTGCCAGCTCTGCTCAGGGAAAGAAGGAATCTGCACACAACCCCCTGGCAACTCTGCGTGCCAAAGACTACAGAAATAAAAGATCCCTCCTGTGGAACACATCAGAAATTCTCTTTTCCCTCACGGAAACAAAACAGCCAAGTCTCTTTCCTGATAAGCACCCAATGTTTCAACTCCATACCAGTCATCCCCAACACCAGCAACTTGGCCTCTAGAGCAAAAACTGAAAGCAAACCCAGTGTCCATCAACAGGGGGCTGAAAATAAGTCAAGGTTCACCATTGAGCACAATGAACTGATGTTGTTAATGGACTAAGCTATGTGTGAGGAAATGAACGACCCCAGGATAAATCTAGAGCGAGCATCAGTTATGCAGAACAGCGTAATTAGCATGCCATCATGGGAACAGGCAAGGGAGAAGTCCTGACATGCTTGACTGGGCAATGAACACCAGGTGGCAGGGGCCTTTGGGGAGTGAAACTGAAGGGGTCAAGACGGCAATATAAATTCACCGCATCTCTGTTCTATTTTTATCATGTATATATTTTTATTTAAATATTTTATTTGTTTGAGAGAGAGACAGAAAGAGGCAGGCAGAGAGAATTTTGGTGCACCAGGGCCTCCCACCACTGCAAAGAAACTCCATGTGCCCCTTGGTGCGTCTGGTTTGACACTGAGTACTAGAGAATTGAGCCTGTGCCACCAGGCTTTGCAAGCAAGTGCCTTTAACTGCTGAGCCATCTCTCCAGCCCCTACACATTTTTAAATAGTGAAAGTTAAATTTAATATTCAAAATATCTAGTTTGTGGCTGGAGGCACAAAAAATTTTACCAAGGCTATACTGTGGCTCATGCTAGTAGTCCACACATGCTTGAGAGACTGAGGCAGGAGGATCCAGAGAGAAGTCAGCCTGAGCTATACAGGGTCTGTCTTCAAAGAGAGAGAGAGAGAGAGAGAGAGAGAGAGAGAGAGAGAGA
>PVHP010003028.1:0-82549 GCA_004024765.1 Zapus hudsonius | reverse complement strand
GTGTGTGTGTGTGTGTGTGTGTGTGTGTGTGTGTGTGTGTGTGTGTGGTGTTGGTGATGGCTTCTCTCTGTGTTTGGACTTGTAAAAGGGGGGCTAGCCTTTTTCACCATTATGGAACCTTCTCTGGCTCTGTAACTTCAATAAATCCCTTCCTCCTATAACTGTGCCTGGTTTGAAGGTTCATCCCAGCAGATGCAGGAGTGAATGGGCTGTAGTGATGTCCTCATAGATCAGTGATTCCATAGAGAGAGATTAGGGTAGCAATGGGCAACAAACGAACCCTGTAGGGATATCAGAAGTCTTCCAATCTAAAAGAGTGATGCAGTTCCTGCTGGTAGAACACCTGAGAAGTTCAGGTATCAGAGCCATAGGCAGGGACCTCTGGGAACTGAGCACACACAGATTTCCCATATGATCCAAGGGTCTGGAATCATGGCATATTACAGGTGGATGGGTTTCTAGAAGCTATTGGAAAGCCAGCTACCTTTCATGTATGCAGATCTCCGACACACAGAACCAGCAAGAGAGTGAGAATGAGGGTGTACAAGATGAGAGGGAGAGAAAGAGAGAGAGTTCACGTGAACCTGCAGCTGAGAAGCCAGAATGAGAGAAGGCCCAGGGAAGAGGGGCAGTCAGGCAGCTAGCTCCACAGCATGTCAGCAGAAACGCCAGATGGGAACTGTAATTACTTTTCCCCCAACTCCGTTCATGTTTTACAAACAAGTACTGACACTTGAACAAAGAGCCTTGGAAACACAGCAGAAGTAAAACATGCAAGTAGTGGGCGCTCTAGATCTACCTATTCAGGCTGGAGAAGACAGTGGCAACTTCTCCCCCCCCCACACACACACAAAGAGCAGGAAGAGCCTCAGCAGACAGCATATTAATTCAGTGTAAGAAATCTTCCCCAGGTCACAGGGCTTGGGAGGTGATAACTCAGTGGGAAGAACAGGTTAAATAAAAGTCAATCAAGAAGCACAATATTTACCCAACTCTCGTATATAAATACCACATAAGTCCATCAAGCCTTCAAGGAGTTTTAATGATAATGAGTACATGTGCTTTGTGATGGGTGAGAGTGTATGCATGTGTTTGTGGTAAGTACATGTGTATATATGTGTATGTGTGTGTAAGAACCTGTGAATTTTTTTTGCATGTGTGTTGGTGTATGCAAGTGTGTGTGCATTGCAAACTCCCCATGTGCATGATTTCAGAGGCCAGAGGAGAAAATCAGCTGTCCCTGGATCACTTACCTGCCTGGCTATGGGGTCTTTTCCCCAACTGGGAGCTACTGTGCCCCTCCTCTGGTTTCTGATCTCTGTGAACGGGAATTCCATATGTATGTGTATGGGCACACCAGCCTTTTGTGTGGGTTTTGAGGAAAGAAACTTAGCCATCTTGGTCCTAAGAGGCCCTCATGCTTAACTGTAAGCTCTCTTAACCACAGAGAGCTCATCTCCACACCCCAGTATATGAGATTTCCCCCCTCTATACCACCATCCTTTCTTCCCATGGATAATCAAATTAAATGCTATTTCTAAATAGCCATTTACATCGGAGATCAAGTAAATGTTCAGAGCTTCTTGAGTTGAAATCTCGATGGTGAAGAGCATAACCTAACACAGAACTGTACAGTGACTCACTCTGCTGTTCTTCTAAATGTCCCATTTTAGGACACCAATATCATCAACAAAGTGGATGCTCATCTTCTAAAGACAGAGCAGACCACCCCAAAAGCCACAGTCCATTTCTGTCTTTTAACCTCAGAGAGAAAATCAGGCCTTCAATCATTAGGCATGGCCAGTTTTACTTCCTAAATATCCCTTCTCTCTCCTTTCATTTCTACCCTCACCTCTTGGTTTGTGATTGTACCTTAAATACCAGCTCATCCTTCATGCTACAGTTGGAGGTCAGTTAGCTTGAAAACAATTTGTGATGATACCATGTCCCTATTTAAATATCTCCCAGTGGGTGAAGGAGAGCATCGGGTAACATGAAGCTTGAGACCCACTCAGGGAAGGTGAACAGAGCACACACATGCCAACCTGATGTATTGATGCCCTCAATACAAGGATGGAATTGTAAGAGGAACTTGAAGGTGTCTCCCTGCTGTTCTTACTTTCCCACTGGGGCCCCAGATGCACTGGTCTCCCACCCATGACATCAAATGGATTTCTCTTCCTGAATGCTAAACCCAGATCATGTAGTTCTCTAATTCTTGGGAAAGTAAAATGAGGCTTTAGTGTTCAGTAATAGAATGAGTGCCCCTCTCCATTAGACCCACCATGGTGAAATTCTCAACACCAGAAAGTGGGTTCCACTATCAAGAAACTTTAAAAAAAAAATCACAAATAGAATCATTTTGTCAAAGTCTAAGTTACTCTTTGCTGATCTGGTCCTCAGAATACACCAAGTACAGCCAGAATATGTCTCTCTGGTGGCTGACCACCACACTAAGAGAAAAGCAGACCTTTTGTATTTTTCTGCCAGAGCCTCCAAGTGGGAGAGATGGGAAGTACTGAGGAGCCATTGGCTACCTAGAAGTTGCAAAATGGGCCTACACTTAGTGTTAGAACTTAGAACCTAACTAAGCTCCCCATATATCCTATTTGAGCCTACAAGTCTCCTTAAATGAGAAAACTCCAAGTGGGTTGTCTTAGTCAGTTTAGGCTATTATATAAAAGCACCATAGACTGAGTGGCTTTTGACAACATGAGGTTTTCCATTAGCTCTGGGTCTGAAAGTTCACAATAGGTTCTGGTGAAGGGTCCCTTCCTAGATGGTAGACTGCTTCTTTGCATTGTGTCTACACATTATGGAAAGAAATTCAGAAAGCTCCAGGGTCCCTTTTATAAGGTCACTTACTCTATTATGAAAACTCCACCCTTAAGACTTCTCAAATAATAACTCCTAATACCATCGTATTGGGGGTTAGAATGTCAAGATAATGGATTTTTGGGGTACACAAACATTCAAATATTCAGTCCATTGCATATGGAGAATGGAGCTCAATCCATGTCAATTTTTCTACTATTATCGGGCCACTTATTTAATGATCTAAAAGGGGCTCTATTCCCTTTTTCAGATGAAAAAAGCTGCACATGTGAAAATGGAAAACAGACCCCTGCCTACTAGGACAGTGGCACTGCAAGTGTGGACTACAGACATCTGCATCTCCTGAGCACATTGTTAGAAACACAAGGGCATGCATGGTTCCCACCCCAAGCCCTCCTGCAGAGGGCGGGGCCCAGCCAGCTGTAGTTCAGCATGTCTGCTTTTTGTGTCTACTAAAGACTGAGAGCCAGAACTCAGGAGCAGGGGTTCCAGAAGTGTGGTATATTTTCCCTCCAGGGGATAATAGATGTATTTGCCATATCAATGAACTTTTGAAAACAATAGTTGTTAGGTATGCATTTCGATTTGTATTAAAACCCTGATTTACACATTGACCCCATGATTTCACAGACATGCTGTTGAAGACAACTGGGCTAGGGAGATGGCTCAGTGGGTTAAGTGCTGGCTGCTCAAGGATGAGGACCTGAGTTCACATCCCTACCTCGATAAATCCAGATGTGGCAGCAAGCATCTGTAATTCCATCACTCCTATGGTGTGATGGGAAATAGAAGAATATGCCATGGAGAAAGCCAGGTGGAAGGTGGGGACCAGCACCTAAAGGCTGTGCACACACACACACACACACACACACACACACACACACACACACACATCTATCTATCTATCTATTTTCAAGGAGGGGTGGATATGGGCATGCCAGGGCCTCTTGCTACTGCAAACAAACTCCAGAGGCATGCACCATCTGGCTTTACATTGGTACTGGGGAATCAAACTCAGACCATTAGGCTTTGCAAGTAAGGGCCTTTAACTGCTGATTCATATTCCCACCCTTTTTTTTTCCTTAAAGATAACAAGTTTTCTTGTCAAACAAGAGAAAGAGTTCAAAGAAAAACAATATTATTATGGGAAATTATGGTAAAAATAGCTAACCTCTTCTAGAAATGACTAAATCCTAGGATGTACTTAACATCTCCAGTCCAGTTTTAGATCTGATATCTGAGTCCATTCAGGTTGCTATCATAAAATACAACAAGCACCAGTGGCTTATGAGCAACAGAAATTCTCTCATTACAATTCTAAAGCCCAAGATCAAGGCAGCAGTAGACTGGTGTCTACCTGATGTGTAATTCCAGTTCATATATGGTGTTTTCTTGTTTTGCTATCATGGTGTAAGAAACATGGTAGGTCTCTTTTATAAGGGCACTAGCCCTAATCATGAGACATCTATCCTTTCAACCTACTCTCTGCCCCACTCCCCATAATGTCATCACTCTGGTGAGCAGATTTCAGCATAGGGAGATAGAAGAATGAGAGATCCAAATACTCTTGGCACAGCACTGGAGATGAAGACATGAGCCTCACTTCCAACTTAGCTCCTTCCAGCCTCTAATAATCCCTCCAACATTTCCACCTCATGCCTGAATTTAACCTCAGATATTTGTCCATGTCTTTCAAGCAAGGAAATCAGAGATTTGTTGCTCTGCCTTTTCTGATAGGATGAGAACTTTAGAATGCCAGGTGAAAGGAGGAAATTGTGGAGGTGGAGAGAGATTCAGAATGGGAACCCTATAGAAAGACACCTTGTGTCTTCTCCCCTAGTCACTGATCCCAGCATTATCCTTGGGACCAAGGACCACCACACTGGCACAGTTTAGATGGGAAAGAACAGTCAAGATGGACATAATTTTCTACTATTAACAATAATGCTTGCTAACTGTTATAATTATTTATAATAAAGCCATTTAAACCCCATTCAATAAGAGGTTTAACAAGCCCATCAAGAACAGGAAACCTATTTCCTGCCTGGCATGGTTTATGTACATCACTAGGAGACATTTGCAGAGTAGGGGAGCCCCATTAACTCAAACGCAGAGACTTGGCAGAACCTGATGGAAGGCAAATAAATTCCTCAAGTAGAATGACTGTGAGGGCATAGCTACTGTCTGGCCGAAGAGCCAGTGATGGCCAGGCTCTGCTGTCATGCTGGAGACAGGGCTGCTTGTGTCCTTCCGGAACAAGCTGGATATTGTCTATTGGCATGGGTGTCTCTGAGGAACACGGTGAAGTGGTAAAGGCCAGTTCTCTACCTATACTCCTATGCCTCCATCTCTCGTAATAAACAATACTTCCTGCTTCCATCTGGCTTCTCTATTGTTCTGGTTCCTTCTGGCCATTGAGAAATTCCACTCCATGGTGGTTCCTTCTGAGACAAGAGACTGACAGATTTTCCCTTCTTCAGCCCCTCCCCCCAAGGTTCCATTTCCCTATCACCTTCCCAGAAGAAAATCTTGTGCCTAGATAATTCACTTATCAAAGATGACCCTTAAACAGTGATGTCTTCCATGGAGGGTCTCAGGTAAGAATGAAGCAGGAATCACCCCTGAGGACATTCTTAATTAAAGAATTTAAAGGATCCCCAGCAAGGACTCTAGAATGGTCATATTCCAAAGACCCATGCCCAGCTGAAAACTCTCAGGAAACAGCTCTATGCAAAAGGTTTTTGGAATCTTCCTGTCTTCTGAGCCTAATAGTACACTTGCCACACACACCAACTATGTATGTTCAACTGTGGCTGTTCACTAAGGCTAGGATCCAGGTTCTGAGCTCAGCAGCTTGCATACCAAGTGAAGCTTTCCTCCCAGCAGAGGGCAGCATGTGTCAGAGGCTGAAGCATGTCAGCCAGGGAGGAAACAGGCAGAGGAAGAAGGCCGGTGGGGGCTGAGAACAAGCAAGACAGGCTTGTGACTCCATCACTGCAGTCAGCTATCACCTTTGGTAGGGCCTAGCTTTCCAGCCACTGCCCCCTATAACCCAGCCCTTCCTGGCTGGTCTGCCTCACCCTGAACCTCCAGTTTGGAAGGCTCTGGATTATTAATCTGGCCCAGGAACAACAGCATACTTAAACCCCTTAGCTTCTCCTTACTCAGCTTGGACAGCTTGAAGAATAAGAAAGGGGAAGAACAGTTTTCCTCAGAGATAACCATGCCAATAGACTGTGTTCCAGAAGGATAGAAGGAGCCCTGTCTCCAGCATGACAGCATTCACCCTGGTCATGGCTGGCTCTTCAGCCTAGAATGCAGCCCAGCTATGACGTCACTGACCACACAGTCATTTGAGCCAGAGGAAGCTCTGCTTTCACACTGCATGGCTTCCCTTCGCCAGCAGCAACACAGACATGAGACCAGGGCTGATAATGTTGACTCTGTGGATATAAAGCCACCATATGTGAACTTCTCGGGTTGTAGCCAGAACCAGTGTCAGCATCAGACTGGTCAAGAGAATCGAGTTTTCAGAGTGTCCTTTGAGGTACAGTAAGCTTAGCACTAGCTCCCAGGATTGCTCTAGAGAGATGAAGGTGGTCAACCAAAAAACAAGAAATGGAAAGGACTGCATAGAGGCTGAGCTGTCAGTGACCCCAGCAAAGCAAAGCATAGTGCTCGGAAATGTTTAAGCAATCGAATCTGCTAAAATCCAACGCGTTCAAGGCACGCCCAGGGTCAATTTTTTTTTGTCACACATTTCTCCTCCCATCTTAATGGATTTAATTATGGATGCTGAGTTCATTTCTGAATGCTGAGCTATAATCGTTTTTTTTTTATCTAGCTTTTCTGTCTATAAATCATGCTGAATCACAAATTCCTTAGCGAGTCTAAGAGAATATTGAAAGAGAAATCATGCAGAGCAGAAATCTCTAATCAATACCACCTGATGGTTACAAGTTGTTGCAAAACTAATTTCTGGCATTTGTAATATTTTGCAATATGCAAATAGTCATACTTATTATCACACTGGTACTTCATAGCCACACAGTAAGATAGATAGCCATTGTTAGGTCCATTACATAGATAGGCAAATGTGGACATAGATGAACTTGATTAGCAAATGGTAGAGATATAACTATAATTTTTGTAGGCATCATCCCCCAAGTCAGCTATGGACTTGAACTTCAGAATGCAACCTGAGTCTAATCTTCTCTATTCTAAGAACCATGATTTTCAAAGCACTGGATGTGGCAAACACCAGGACAAGTTCTATCAGTTTTAGGGACAGGCTCAGGAAAGATCCTTCACATGCAAGGATTTCAAGCAGTGGAGCTCTGTTTATAGGAGAAAATGAAAGGCAAGTTTATGATTTCCAAACCATGTAGAGAAAGACACCACAAGGCAGCCTCCTTAGCACCTTGCACTTCGTCAGTGAATAGTACCTGAGTGCCTGCTTTGTTCTAGAAGCTGCCTTAGACTCAGTGGATACCCCAGTAGTGTTCTTATAAGCCTGTTACGACCAGGCTGTTTTATGGTTAAAGATACTTTTTCTATGTTTGTAAGAGTCTAATTACTGATTTCTATACTAATTGATAATTGCCAAAGATATTTGCTTGGTTCCTTTTTCTTATATAAAATTTATTTCGAAATTTAGCAAGCAAGGTGCCTGCCACAGGTCAACAAAAATGATTCTCTCGCCTAAGTTTTTTTTTTATTTAGAACACAATCCCTCTGCTGCTAACCCAGATGTCCCGGAAAGTCAAGAATTTGCAAGTAAAAAGAAGAAAGAATTTACACACTACACTTCTGGAGTGGCTGATTGAAATCCTGCCTCTCCTTGCTCCCCGTGCTGACCCTAATCGGCCTACTAACCCCCCTACCTAGGAACTGTTTCTTTCCATCTAGCTAATGACCTTCCTCTGTTACAAATAGACGCTACAAGGTTCAGCTTACCCAGGTCCTTATTCTTAAACTTGATATGGCTGATGACAAAATTCACAGCCCACATAAATAAAAATTGCTGTCAATGACAGGTAAGAGAACTCTGCATTCTAGCACGGCCTGGCCCGACCTAAGACAGGAGCCCCGCCATTCGCTGCTGGGTCATCCAATGACGGGTAAGGGAGGCCTGAATGCTAAAGGGACAAGTCAACCTAAGACAGAGCAGAGACAAAAAGTCTCTGTATCTAAGACGGGTAAGACTTGGTCCAGGGTTCCAACCTAAGCCAGGCACAGTCCCATTGGTCATTTGCTATTATAAGAAAGGGGGACCTGTGGGGAGCTGTTCAAGCCTTAAGATGCATCAATATTTGTTTTGAAGGTCTCTGCTCTTCCTCCTACTAAAATACACTAAATTCCTATCTTTGCCAAACCTCTCTTCCTCCTGCAGGCCTTTTCTCCTAGAGATCATGACCCCTGCTGTGACAGAGTCACCTAGCAACAAGGTTTCTAATTCCCAGCAACCACCTTGCTCTGCCTGGCTCCCCGTATTTAAGGCTTTGCCTGCTTGCATTAAAATGAGTTTGATCGGAATTCTGTCTTGCTCCATCTCTCGCGTCTCTTGTTCCCACCCATTCTCAACCCTCCTCCTAGGGCTCGCTGTGATGACCCGAGGGCAGGTAAGGGCAATTGGCGCCCCACGTGTGTGCCGAGCATCATGGTAGGCCCACAGGAGATTTGGTTGGAGGAATACACAAACACTTCAAGGAACACAATGACGAGGATAAAGGACTATTAGGAGGGGAGCTGAGGAATGCAGACCAGACGGAAGGGCACTAAATACCTGATGAAGGAACTGGGACCTGATTTCACTACTAAGTTTCTCAGACAGCTGACTCCTAGAAGTCAGGCTGGTGGTATTCCACTGAGAACTGAAAATGCCCCAATGCTGGAAGGAGAGGAAGTCCTGGCTGAGACCACGGAGATGGCTCAGGCATTAAGGAGATTGCTGCACCAGTATGAAGACATGAGTTTGGATTTCTAGTACCCATGTAAAGGCTGGGTATGGTGACACATCCCAGTGCTGGAGAGGTGGAAACAGGGCATCTCTGAGGCTTGCCGACCAGCTCCAAGTTCAGTGGGAGACCTGGTCTCAAAAAAAGAAGGTGAAGAATGACTAAGGCAGATACCTGGCTGATTTTAAGTAGTGAGTGGAGTAGGAGCCCAGGTGCCTGCACACAAATGAGTAGACTTTCTGGAAGGCATTTAGGACCCTCCAACAATGATGGAGAAGCTGCTTTCACAAGCCTCCAGGAGGAGGAGCCAGAAACATGAGAAGGGTAACACAAAGGGTGGAGACAAAAGACAGTCACTTAAATCAGCCAGTTACTGTCATCAAACCTAGAATTCACCTTCTCTCTCCATGTTTATTGTGTTTCATTATTTTTATAAGAGAGAATCTAATATTCAGTAGGTTTTTCCCCCTTAAGTATTTAAAATGCTGCCATAACAGTAAATATCACCTCTGGCATATTCATCTTGGAAGAAAAGAGTATGATTTGGAATACCTAATTGACATGTGCTCCAGGAGATAAGGCGGCTGCAGGGACTGACATTTAAAGGGAGAAGACATCACGGAAGTCATGAATACTGTCACTGCCTCAAAGGCAAAAAAAAAAAAAAAAACACTTTCACAGATGGAAACATCCTACAGCTCTGCTTCCTACACCCAATGCCCACCCCACACTCATGCCCACACCTCCATATCCCCCAGACTACAGGCTTGGGCTCTTCCTCTAGACCCCTGGCAACACTTAACACCGTGAACACAGAAGGGAAGGGGAAAGCAAAGGTTGTATAGTTCTAGTCTTCTTTGCTCTTGTCCTCTCATATCAAAACCCTGGGATCTTACTGCTGACAAGGCATTCCTGGGAAGGCAGCTGGGCCAGACAGAACAGGAAATGGAATGAAATGGTAATGCCTCTCAGTAGGTATTATTTTCAAAAAACAAACAAGAAACCTGTTTTATGCCAGTGTAGGAGAAACATGGTAAGAGACCAAAGGACATCACCCACATAGCTGTGCTTGTGATGGACAATGAGATGTAGTTACTTGCCAAGGGATGGGTCTAGATAAGGTCAAACATACCCCTTCATTTCCTTTGTTCTAAACTCCAGAACAGAGATAACCTGCCAACCAACAATAATCATAGCTAGTGCAACTTAAATTAGCTACATTTCATTATATCTATGTCTTTCATGTTTCTATTCATGTAGAGCACTGGTATCCAAAGATGGCCCCTTTTGTGAACCATGTTCCTAACCTGTCTTTGTGTAGTCTCACTGGTTAGCTCTGTGGCTTATGTTTGACCCATAGAATATAGTAGAACACTGAATGTTTCTGAAACTGGGCCATAACAAGTCTCCTAGTTTCTGCCTGGACGTTTAAAGATGTCCTTTCTTGTATTAGCTTCTTCTTGAATCTAGCCATCATGTAGTAAGTAGCCTAGACACATGAAGAAGTCTGTAGTTGTTTGAATTTAAAATGTACTGCATAGCCTCATGTGTTTGTGACTGAGCCGCATACTTAATCCCCAGCTGGTGGAGCCTTGGGAGGTGGACCTTTACTGGAGGAGCTATGTCACTGAAAGTGAGCCTTGAGGTATTATAGCCAAGCCCCAGTTATTGAAATGAGTTCACTCTCCCTACTTCCTCCCTGCTGCTGGGGAGGTGTCATGCTCACCTGTCTGCCCTTCCCATGCATTCCCTTCCAAACTGTAAGACAGAAATAAACCTTTTCCTTCCTGAAGCTACTTCTGGTCAGGTGTTTTGTCCCAGCAATGACAAGGTAACCATGACAAAGTCATGTGGGTATTTTCTCCAGCTGAGTCCTGTGATCAACTGCCTATTGTATAAGAATGGAGGTCCTATTTTATCAAGACACCTTAACATCAAGATTTGTAAAATAAATCAGTTGATCACAGTCAACCTACAGAATTGTGAGACATTATTTAAAAGAACCTGTTATGCTATTTTATTAACTTTTAGATAATTGTCTTTACAAAAAAGATAATCATGAAAAAATAATTTAAAACATAGAATATTTCCTACATACGTTATCTGGCCATGGAACCAGGCAAGAAGCAAAGATTAACAGGCCTTTAGAATTATGTTAGTGAAGCATAGAAGGATGGTGAGAAAATTATTACTGGAAGGTAAAGGAAAGATGACAAGTGTTATAAAGTAGAAGGAATTTAGCAAGATTGTCACCTGAAATAGCATGAAATTGAAATATATCCCACACGCTGATGGAACTGGCTAAGAAAATTTTCAGGTAGATTATCAAAACTGCTAACAAGGTTCTTTTATCTCCTTATGAGATAGGCACAAATAGAGATGAGCTGAAGAAGGAACAATTCAATTTTCAAATATAATTTAAAGAGACTGTAGGAGTCAGTACTTGAAGTGTTTGAAAATAGAACTATTTTTATCCTTTGTCTTTTTAGTCAATAAAAGGTTATCAAAATAAGAAGTAGGCACTTGGTATAGATGAAATGTAGAGCATTTACTATAAATGTAGCCTGAAGGAATACAGTTATAGCAAAAGCATAACCTAAGACATAACCTTTTGGTGAGGCTTGAGAAAGATTAAGGTGATACCTTATACAACCACTCAACTGGAAAAAAAATGTTTTGGGAAATCAGTTCCTTCATGTTCTTTGTTAGACAAAACGAATGTTAAGAATCCTACAGATTTACTTCTTAGAATTCAAAATTCTGTTCTGTTTATCTGTTGCTTCATTAGAAACTAGCCCTTAATGTAGAGGGTTCGCACAATGGCTCTAAAAGTTGGTCAGGTTGTCTAGGTGGTTTAATGTCAGGGTTTCTGAAAGAGTTCAAACCAAGAGACATAGGGAAGGTATCAGACATCGCCCCGAGCTTATTTATCATTCCTGTGTCTGGGACCTTCCTGGCTCCCCTCTTTTTCCATGTTGCATCCTTAAGAACTCTCCAATAGGCTTGGGCTTCTCACAACTTGGCAATCACTTGACATGGCTACTGACTTCTAGCAGAGTTCAAAAGCAGAAGCTGCCCAGCCAGGAATGGAGTACTCTTAGAACTGCCTCAGCAGTAAACAAACATATTCCATTGGCCAAAGCCATTACAAGCCTCTCCAGAGTCAAGAGGATGGAAAGAGAGATTACATCTTCTGAACTTGGTGAGAACGTATGAAGGACACATTTCAGAGATGGAAAATATGTGCAGTCATCTTGGAAAAATACAATCTATTACAACCTCATACTCTTTTCTTTAAACAGATGTGTCCCCTTGGATAAGAGGAGCCATTATGAGGCCTGTAACATGCAAAGGTATAAAATGATTGACATAAAGACTAATAAAAATGTCAGTTGCCAAGAAATGGCATTCAAAGCAAGGTGCACCAACATTTCTTCTGACCTGTACAGGGATGGGACCACACATGGGAGGGTGTATTCATGGCTGGGAGCTGACATGAAGAAGGACCGGGATGAGCTCGATGGAGTATGTTTGGGGAGAGAAGGTTTGGAGTGGGACAGGAGTAGAGATCATAGCATTTCAGAATGATGTGTGTAATGAGATCCTGTGAAAACAGAGATTCTGTTCTTGATGGAGAGAAGTGGGAAAGATTCCATCTTAGATCCTCGTTTTTCCCTCCACACACCCTGTGGAAGGAACCTAAAATCAGAAACATATACTTTGAATCCACTGACCCTGGTTTCCTTTGATACACTCAACATTTTAAGTCTTGCGGCTCTCTTCTCTTCAAGGGTAGGTGCTCACTGAATTTAATATTTTGGCATGTATCAAAGCTGTCACTATGTTCTCATGCCCAATGTTACTGTTGGACATGATATTATTGATATTCTCTATTATGCCCAATCTTTCATCATCTCTGAGAAGACAAGAGAATTATAGCTCTCTATCACTTTATCATTAAATACGGCATTGTGTGGACCAGGGAAAACATTTCACAGAACATATTTCTTGTTCTTTCATTGGCTTTATAAAACCCTAAAGACTCATATTGTGACAATCATATCAAAAATTATGGATCTTGAGGCTTGGGGAGATGGCCCAGCGGATAACTGCCTGTCACACAAGCATGAACACTCAAGTTTGGGCATGGCAGAGCTCATGCCTGTAATCCCAGTGCTAGATGATAAAGACCAGAAGATTCCTAGGGCTTTCTGGCTTTCTTGTCTAGCCAATGCAATGGATTCTTGTTCAATACAAGGACATGTCTCAAAAATAATAAGGCAGAGAGGTATTAAGGAAGACATTAGGTATTGACCTTTAACCTTCACATATATGTGCAAACACATGTGCCCACACACATATAATCATGCATATACACATCTCACACACATGCAAAAAAGTGTAGCTTCTCACTCTATACCCCTGAATGTCTATGATAGGCATAACTTCACTGTTAAACATATAGAAGCGCATATAGTAAGAGCAAAAAATAAACCTATGTTGTTTTAAGATACCAAGATCTGGGAGTTAATTTATCACTACAGCATAATCAAGCCAAAGCTGGCTAATACACTCACTATGATGGGGGAAAGCACCCTGAAAAATCTACCCCTGAAATGTGACTAATCTTTATAGGTGCCTAGCTCTATAAACGACAACCTAAAACCCAAACAGAATTGTATCTTAGAGAAGTTCTTGGAGTGATGGGGTGGGATTTATAAGAATGACCGGTTCTTCCTTAAAGTCATAGCTGACAGGGAGCTTCCTTTAGCAGGTTATCTTTAGCCCTCCTATCCTCTCCCCCAAAGATTTCACTATGAATGACCCATATCTGCCTCCTTTCCAAGAACTTCTGTTTAATGAAAAAAAATCTGGATGAGGAATCCAAACTCTCCACCAGAAACTGGATATCCACTTCTGAATGAACTTGGGTTCAGCCTACTTTTAATAACTTCCACACCATGTACTACCCCAGAGGTATGTGGACCAACAAGTAGGCAGCTCTGAGAGAAAGGTTGCACTTCTGTGTCTCCAACAAGGGTTTAATTAGACAGTGTTGCTGTTTGCTAAATAAATACTCATACATTATGAAATACATCATCCACTCTGCCTAGCAAGGTTAGGACCTGAGTCTCTGGCTGAGAGAAACAGGTTTGCTATCTCTGGGAATTTCCCTTTCCAGACACAAGGAGGAAGTTACCAGGGAAAAAAATAAATCGGTAGTGTGACATAGCTTTGAGTAATCAATTTAGAATTAAAATCCTGTGTGCTCATAGATTTGTTTTTTATCAGAACAGTTTCAAATAGTTTATCTATCCCAATATGATTTTCTCTTAATCACATTAACAAATGTGATTAAATGTGAGAAAACAGCCAAGAAAAGAAAGAACATGTTGAATTATCCCAATAGAATAGTAAGGGACCACTCATAAAATTCTATCCCTAGCTCTGACCTACCCTTTCTTAACCAATGGTCTGTGATTGGCAGAAGCCAGCCAGACAACTCAAGGAAGACAACACTGAGTTTTCCTCCAAACCAAGCACTACAGAGCATACAGAGGTGAAGAAGACATAGCCTGAAGTTTGTATGATACTCACTGGAGAAAAGTGTGTAAATAACTATTGCAGAAGACATAGCAAGATCAGTTGTCATAAGAGACATGTGCATCACTTGCATGGAGAGCCCAAAGGAAAGCATATGGTTCCCCTGTCACTGTATCCACTCAGTTACCATCCCATCTAAGCTATCCTAAGCAGCCTTAGCGGTCAAATCAATCAAGTTCAACTCTTCCCAAGTGTATAGGAGACCTTTACAAAAGGTAATTCTAGTGATGTCTAATGCCCATGATCACAAAGATGGAGAAGGTCAACTTGGACCATTTTCTTGTGCATGGCTGGTGAGATCTAAGCTGATACGAGCCCTTCTGGAAAACACATCCCTATAATTCTGTTGATCATTCCTGAGGATCTGTCCCCAAGACACTCTTGCTTGAGGCTATGCACTACACTACTGAGGAATCAATATAAAGACAAGGTGGCTGCATGGATGGATTGGTGTGAAACTGTTACAAAGAATACAACGAATAAAAGTGTGGCAGCATAAAAAATGTGGTAAGCATAGTACTGAATAAAAATAAGAAATGCACCAAGATCTTGGAGGTGGCCATTAATAGAAAATTTAAAAACATAATAACCAAACCACATATTAGCTATCTTGCAGGGGAAATATTCATATTTACATATCTAATGATAGATAGATAGATAGATAGATAGATAGATGATAGATGATTATAGAGATATAGAGATAGATAGACATAGATTAGATATATAGATACAGATACAGAGATAGAGAATTAGATTATAGATATAGATATAGATATAGATGATAGATATAGATATAGATGTTATAGATATATATATATATATAGATATAGATACAGATAGATATGGTGAGTATCCCTGGGGTAAAAAATAGAAAGTATGACCTTGAATGCAGGGCATAAATAAATAAATCTTGGGAGGCCTCACACTATTGACAGTGGTGTGTTATAAGCAGAATTCATATCCAGCAGAGGTCAAAAGGAGAAAAAATGCTTCACTTGATCTGGGCAGAATATGAAAAATGTGTCTGTAATGCATTCATATATAGTGTGGCATCATGGTTTGCAAGGACAGACATTGATGTCAAGAGAGACTTGGCTTGGAATCAGAGGCATATTAATTATTAGCCAGGTCTGCGTGGATTAAGCAAAGTTAATGTATGTAAAGCAGTTAGAAGTGTGCTGGTACAAAGGAAGCAATGAGCAATGGTAGCTATTCATAATAGATAATATAATGACATTTTCTTCTCCCTCCTACTTAGTTGATAGACCTTGGAACATTTTACATGGCGTGGAAATCAACATAAGCTACTTATTAACTTATGGTTTATACTTTCCCAACATCCAATGACTCAAAGGTATTATATATAATTAATCAATAAAGAACACTAGAATAATCAGGGATAAAAGCAGAGCAGATGCCCTCTAAAACAAGCAAAGAAAGTCAGTATCAGAAGGTGTCTGCGCAGATCCCATGAGTATACCTGGGCCTGAACCCTGCCCAAGGGTCACAGCAATGAAGTAGACAGAACACTGTAAGAACTTCAAGGTTTCCATTTCATGACAAGTAAATCTGAGAAGATCCTCTGAGGAGGCAAACTCTGGCTGAGCACTTTTTCACTTGTGTGTTCATGTTAGGACTGTGGGTAACATGGAAGCCAATACTTTCTGGGAATTGAGCTAAGCTTAGCACAGAATGTCTGAACAAGGAACTTAGCCACTGTGTGCAGGATGTTAAATGTGAGCAAGGAACAGGATCCTGAAACCCACACTTGGGTTGATTGTTTTCTGACAATCTTATACAATCATAGAAAGAACTTGATGAGCCTGAAGGAACAGCTAGTGAGCTTGGAGTAATCTCTCTCCCATAGTGTGGTAGGGAAGTACTAAATACTGGAGCCATGGCAGTGGGATCAACACTTCTGGTACCAATTACTATCTCTGTGATGTTGGCAGAGTTACTTAACCTCTCTGTGCTTAAGGTTTGTCTCCTGTAACAAGTGTGATAGCAAAAGTTAATATGAAGATTAAATGAGTTAATACTGCTTAAGCTCTTATAACAATGCACATAGTAAATACTATAAGAGTTACATGGTGAACATACATTAAATAAAAATAAATATCAGGTGCCTTGGGCAATCCTCTGGTAGGTGCCAGACTGCTATAGATAGTGAGTGAATGCTCTACCTTGAGTAGAGGTAGTATCATGTACTCATTCTAGTACCTCGAGTGTAGATATGCTTTGATGTTTTAGGTAGCGGCTGTGCAGGATGCAAAGTTGTCTCCAGTGAACAGTTAGATGCTGGGCCTATATTCTAACGGTTATCACTCTCCTCCCCCCTGCTTCTATCTCTTTCCTTCTATCCCCCTCTCTCTGTCTGTTAAAGCAAGATGCAAAACCACAATGACAACAAGTAATTGTATGGCTGTTATAGTAACTGAATGTCTCTGGGTCCCTGGCTTTGTACTATCATGCATTTTAGTTCTCATCCTCAAAACAAGGTGTGTGGTTGTGTTTCTCTATGTATAAATGAGGACAACAAATCTCACAGTGGTTCAATGAATTGTTCAAGGTCATCCAGACTATAAACTGGGAGACTCACTGCCCCTTCCTCAGCCAATGAACAGGGAGTGTTCTAAGATGGGAGTATCTGTAGTTAACACTATCATCTGCTATGGAGAAGCACAGAGATCACAGATCTACTTGACGTTCTGCAAAAGTGAAGTCATTGTGAGCACAGAGGAGATTGAAGTGAATGCTTTCATTCTCTTCTCTAGTGCAACAGGTAAGTGATATTCACACTCAAGGCATGGTCCCATGACCAAGGGTCTCCTGAGGACATGTCATGGTGCAAGCTTGTAGAAATGAAAGTATGTTAGCCATAGCCTTCAAGCTGATCTAATTAAGTTTTAGCAAATCTTGTGAAAAACTTCAGTATACGGATTATGATTTAGTCTAATATTAAGTGTCACATACATGATAAGTCATTGTGACACATCAATATGTCCCAGTGCTGGGTTCAATTTGCTAGTCCAGAAGTCCCAAGAGAGTAACACCGATGTAAGCATTGCCTTTAGAATCAGTGAAGCACAGCATCTATTAAACCTTTTAAGATTTAGTTGAATTTTGAAAGATTTTGGAATCTTAGGAGTACTGGGTTAAAAAAATGGAAATGCCATGTATATTATTATGATTCAATACATCAAAGCACAATTTCCAACTTAACCAGCCTCTTGGTATGAGTCACAGAATAGATTTCTGAATTGGTGGGGCCAGGAAAGTGGGGATAGGGTCCCTGGGCTAGGGAATGAGGAGAACCAATGGAAACCTTAATTTACATTGGACTTGCTTCAGGAAATAGGCTACTGACATGTAGCATACATATATAAAAAGAACTGGTAAGAATGCTGCATTCAAAGGTAAGAGGTTAAAATACAGCCAAGTAGATTGATGCACCCAAAATCATAGTAACTATCTGAGTAAAAGGCTCTGTCCTCTGAGCCACTGGTCTCCGGAGAAGTGTGCCATTCTCTCCTTTCCTCTGTAACTTTTGCATTAGGAGGGCTAAGATCAATGATCCAAAGGGAGGATATGATCACGTTTGCATGGAAATAAACGAACCCACAAATTAGCTACTGAGACCAAAAAGGAAAGCTTTTTAACAGTCAATCCTTATAGTGCTAATTTTTGTGTTGCACTAGACCCAGTACTCATCTCTTTATACCTGTTACCTAATTAACCCCCATAGCCATCTCTTGAAGTAAATACCATTCGGGTCTCCATTTTACAGATGGGGCAGTAGAGACACAGAGATATACATAACTTGCCTAAGGTAACTCAAGCTTCTAAGCAACAGAGATGAGGTAACACTCACTACCACTCGGCCTCCAGAGCTTGTAGTATCAACTGCTTTTATGCAGCAGAAGAAAAGGGAAAAGTGAAAGGCATTACTAGATGGAAGAAAGGCAAATTGGGAGACTTATAAGTAGACAGTCTCTCCAAGAAAATGGAGTTTGCTGTTCGAATTATGGAAAGTGTTGGAAGATTTTCCCATAGACACTTCTGCTTACCTCATGAAATTGAGGACTGACCCACAAAGAGCCAGCACCCAGCTTTACCTGCTCTAGCTCCTGATCCCATGAACACTATACAGGTGTAAAACACGAGCAATCAGAGCTCAGGAGATGGCTCAGTGGATAAAGTGCTCATGGCTCAAACATGGAGACCTGAGTTCAGATCCCTGCATCCATGTAAAATGTGGAGTGTGGTGGTAAGTGCCTATAATCCCAGCACTGGGAAGACATAGATAAGGAATCCATGAGACTCACTGGTTAACTAGCTTAGCAAAAATGGTAAGTTCTAGGTTCAATTTGAGACACTGTCTTAAAGAATAAGGTGGAGCTTGAGAGAAGACCACTGACATCAGTCCCCACACATACATGTACAAATATGTACATCCACACACATATGAATGTGTGCACACACACAGTTGCACCACATACATATGTATGCAGAAAAGTAACAGTAACACTGAGCTCTGGAACCACACTGTAGTAGCAAGAGCTACTCTTGGGTATCAGCAGCTTGGAACACTTATGTATAGAAGCTTTGTTTGTTAATCAGTGTAAAAGTTATAAGAATTTAATTTTCCCTCTAAAGACCAAATCTCCCTTTAACATATTCACCAGAGAGAATCAGACACATAGCTGGGATGCAAAAGCCAAATGGGGCCCGAAGCAAGCTGTGTGAGGCAGTGTCTCTAGATGGGCTGAGCAAGTGGATATGTTTATTTTTATTTCCTGATTTCAAGGCAGTGCCTGGGACTTCTCAGAACCAGGTCTGGAGGCAACTTAGTAGGAGGCAAGAAGCCCAGCAGACACCAGTTTCAGCTCACCCACAAGCAGCTACACACCCACTGGCACCTACTGGGTCGTGACTACAAGGCTAAGTGCAATGCATCCCCACCCTCTTCTTTCCCTATCTGTGAGCAGTTTGCTTTCCTTGGTAGATCTCTTAATAAACTCTTCATTAATTAGGAGGTGGTGTCAACGTGCCAACAAAATTAGCAGCTTCACTGTATCCCTAAAGGGAGTTTAAAAGGAAACTAAGGCTTGGTCACTCCTTGGTTATTTTTATTTCCCACCACCCACCTGCCTTTTGGGCAATCTGTTCCTATCAGAGCCCCCTCCACACATTTTTCTCTCCCTTCCTTTCTGGTTCTATGTAAAAATGTTATGTTATGAATTTCTTTCTCCTTTGTCCAGTGCTGAAAAGTCCCAAGTCCATCTCGCCTGTTCACCTCTACTTTATGGCCTGGCAGAAAGAATTAATAATTGCTGTGGGAACAACTAAAATCGGAGGGGCTATTTATACCATGCATTTAAGGATTAAAATTAAATGGTCCAGGAAGAAAAAAGGAGGGAGATTTAGACAAACTGGCTGAGATGGGGGTGGCAATGCAGAACATATGGGAGCAGAACTTGTAACAAAGCCACTGTAGCCTCAAATCCCCAGATTTACCAAAATTGGAACTTAGTTATCATGAAATCACAAGTGTTCCTTCTCTCTGGGTAAGAATAACCCCCTGTGTTCTTCCTGAGAGAGAGGCTTTTCCTGGACCTCTGAGAGGGAGGATAGGACCAGGGTTCTGCTCTAGGGGGGAAGAATAATGCTTCTAGAGCCAGAGATTGGAGGTAATCTTTAAGATGAAACATGTGGGTCTGGAAATCAGCAGGGGCCATCACAAGGTCAACAGCTAGGGCACATGCACTTCAAAGAGCAAGTGATGATGACCCCAGGCAGTCACAACCTCACACAAGCCATCCCTGTGGCTTCTTCCACTGGCTGCTGGCTTTTCCCTGTTAGGTAATCAATCCAT
This sequence comes from Zapus hudsonius, assembly GCA_004024765.1. Lineage (NCBI taxonomy): Eukaryota > Metazoa > Chordata > Mammalia > Rodentia > Dipodidae > Zapus > Zapus hudsonius. The sequence continues at coordinate 62,278 of PVHP010003028.1, read as the reverse complement.
TGTGGTTGAAATGAATGTAAGACCCCTCAGTACTTACTGGATATAGGACAGATCACTAAGACAGTATACAAAACAGGTTTAAAAATGCTTTTCCTAGACGTATTGCAGCTGAATATAGTAATAACACCTGTTTTATAAGGTTGTTGTGAAGATTAATTGAAATAGTCCTGGCAAGTGAACTTAAAAGAAATGTTTTTTTTTTTATTTCTTGATTTCAAGCTAGTGCCTGGGACTTCTCAGGACCAGGTCTGGAGGCAACTTAGTAGGAATCTAGATTAGGTACTGTCTGATTGTCGTGAAGTAATACCTGACCAGAAGCAGCTTAAGGAAGGAAAGGGTTAATTTTGGCTCATAGTTTTGAGGGGAAGCTGTATGATGGGGCAAGCATGGTCACAGCAGCATGAAGCAGAGCTGGTCACTTGGTAGTCAGGAAGCATAGAACAAAGAGGAAGGGAGTCCAGCCTACAAAACTTCAAGGTCAAGGATGGAGAGATGGCTCAGTGGTTTAGAGCATTTCCTGTGCAAGCATAAGGGCTGAGGAAGCCCAAGAGACTGCTCAACTTCCATCCCCAGGACCCACATGAACAACTGGGTGTGGTCTTGCAAGTCTGTAACCTCACCCAGTCCTGTGGAGAGCAAAGACTTACGAATCGGCAGGACTCGAGATAAAATGGCAAGCTCTGAGATCAGCCAGAGATGCTGGCTCAAGTAAGAATAGATGGAAGAGTGACAGAGTGGGGCACCTGACATTCCCCTCAGGCCATCACAGGTGAGTACATGGGGATGACATGGGCACACACATGTACATAAACCACACACACACACACACACACACACACACACACACACACACACTCTACACACATACACAAAAAGCAAACCTCCAGGTCTGCCCCCCAGTGATGCTCTTCCTCCAACACAGCTCTACACCCTAAAGGTTCCAAAATCCTTCCCAAGGAACATGACCAGCCAAGCACTGAGTATTCTAACCCACAAGTCTGTGGTGGAGATGTTACTTGCAAACCATAACAGGGTCTGAGAAGGTGACCAGGGGGACTAACTCTTCTTCCTTTCTCAGATATGTGACAAGGCACAGAAACGTTTAGGCTTTCCTTTATTCTCATCCTGTATGCTCAGGAATGTAACCAAAATTCTTCCCTGATTATAAACAGAAAAGAGGAAGGAAAAAACCTACAGTTTGTAATGCCTGCTGTGTATCAGCCAATCTGCTGGCTGCTGCTTACTATTCGAGGAAAATATGATTTCCCACATTTACAGATATTACTGAGGTTCTAAAACTTTTAATAGCCCAACTGAGATAGTTCCATTAGTAGGTAGTACAATTAGGCCTGATATTTCAGTCTTCTTGAAATAAAATAAATATATTCTGGGACACTCCATACACATGCCACTTCAAGCCCCTATGCCGAACTACTGGTCTAGAAACCCTAGGGACAGGGCCTAGCTCTTTTAACACTGCCCAGGGTATCATGACCAACTTGCTCCTCTGAGCTCACTGATCTCCAGGGGTACCTGGAGTCCTATTATTCTATAATAAGGAGAAAACGTTGGTATCTTAGCAGCTAGCAAAGGCAGAAAAAATTGCCTTTGTTAAAAAAATGCTTTGGTAAACTCACTTGGGGAGAAGGAAAAGGTGATAGTCCAGAAATAAATGGAAAGAGGGCAGAAGAAAGGCAGGAGGGAAGACAGAAGAGGAGAGGAAACACAGTAAAAAGAACAGTAGAGAGAAAAGGAGGAGTAAGTTAAAATGGAAAAAAATAAGGAGAGGTAAAAAGAGGTGGGGACACGGGAAGAGAGGAAGGGTGAACAGGGAGGGGAAAGAAGAGAGGGTGAGAGATCAGAGGGTTAAGAGGAGAGGAGAAAGGAGGGAAAATGGATGCAAGTAGATAAAGAGGCAGAGAGAGGAAGAGAAGAGACAAAGATGAAACACAAGAGAGAGTAGGGATGGGGGATAAAGGGAAAGTAGAAGAGGAGGAGGGAGGGCAAGCTTCTGTGTGTTGCCAGAATTGATCCTTCCAGAGATTTCCCTAAATGTCCAGTTGAGCTCGCCAAGACCACAGACTTCATGAGGGAAGAGACAGTTCAGAGGACCAAGTTCTGCACGTGATTGCAAAGGGAGCAGAGAAGAGAGAGCTGAGTAGGAAAGAAGAAAAGATAACATAAAAGTTTCATTCCATAGGTCCATTTCTGAAGGACATCTCGGTCCTTCAGGTAAGCAATGGCCCTTCCCTGATGGCCTAGTGTCTATACATGGGCCTATATTGCTCTGTAATCATTTGCCTGGTTCTATATTCCATGCACATATGTGCTTGGATCTATATGATTTCATCTTCCTTTGAACCACTCAGTGAGAAATGCTCTGTATCATATTTAATGTATGGACAGAGAAATGGGGGTAATCAGAGTTTAAAGCTTACACACACCCACGCGCAGCTCCAACAAGATCATTTACATTGTATTAGTCAGGCCCAGTCTTGGAATGCAGCCAATCAGACTTTTCAACCTTCAGGCCCCACTACTGCCCTACAGTGACTCCCAAGGCTCTCTATCTCTTGTAAGAGCATGAATTGAAATATGTGCATCTTCTCCTTATTTTATGCTTAGACTCAGAGAGATCACATGAACTACTCATATGGGTGATGGAGGCCCTAAAGGATACATGATGAAGTTTGACTTTTCTCCAAATTTAGAAGCTCCCCATCTAACCCCCATGCCAGGCAAGGCTGTCCTCATGTATCCCTAAGAGCCCATAGTCTTAAAGATAATGCCCTGCTCATCCTATTTCCCGGAATCCTGGCATGAGATATATTTTAACTATCACTCTGACTTTTTTTTTCTAATACACAATTATACCCCAAAGGGTACTGATTTGAAAATTTTTTTGTAATGAAATGAGTGATTTTGGTATGAAGTCACTTTGGGGCATTAATATCTGAGCTATACAGTGAATACACAGGAAAGACCTATCAGAGGAAAAAAAAGAAAGGAAGGGGTTGTGAAGGTAGGAATTTGAAGGATCAGCTTTGTCTCTTCCTTTAGGAATCCTTAGCAATCAAAGGACACCTAGAGGTCACATTGCTTATTTCTCTAATAAACAGAATGATAGTTGTAAGGCAGTGGCAACCACTTGGTATTCAAACAAGGTTAAAACAAACACATGAAACGATGAGAAGAGATTGGCCCAGGATTCAAGGAAGAAATGCCTGTTAGTTTAAAAGTTTTCAAGCACTTATACAAAATCCATATATATATATATATATATATATATGTGTGTGTGTGTGTGTGTGTATGTATATATATAAGCACTTATACAAAATCCTTATATAGATAGAGAGAGAGAGATAAGAGATAGGGGTTGAGATGGACATCAGATTTTGAAATGATATAGCCAATGTCATTGCTGACAAGATATTGCTGGGTTCATTTATACATTTGTTCATTGATACAGAAAATATTCACCTTGGTAGCATTCACAGCTGGCAGCTGAGGATACTAATGAGGCCCTAATAATCCATGGGGGCAAGAGACACACGAGCAGATGTAAGGTGACTGAGACACAAGGGTGTTGTGGCAGTGTAGGGGGAGGGCTTTCAAGAAGGGTGACACTTGAGGCAGAGACGACCAAAGCATCATGGTGGGTGAACCGAGAGAGGAGGAAGGGGAATGGTAACAGCAATTTAGTTAGTTGCGTTACAAGAAACACAGGTCTGCTGACCATGAACACAGACTTGCAACGGTGAAGGACACCCAGCATCTTCTCCGTAGGAGGATGTAACTGGCTAATTCGTACCTAGATTCTCTACATTTAAAAAGTAAAGCTTATTGCCTTGTACAAAAATAAATCTGGCTCTCAAGGCATGGCTCACTATTGTCAAGGGTCAATGAGGAGAGATTCTGAGTTGAGTCCAGGAGGAGAGTCCTGGTCCCTTTTCCTCATTCAGGATCATGGGAAGATGCCATAGAGATGCCTGAACAATGCAGGGAAGAGAGCTAATGGATGCAGCGATGCTTTGGTATCAGGAATGAAGAGCCTGCAATAACTACAGGAAAATCAGGTCTGGGAAGAGTGGTTCCTAGAAGTCTGAGGGGAATGAACCTATGCTGAGAACATTGAGAGAGTCCTATAAGGTGATGCGGAGTACCATGAAAGGACAGGAGCATCTTTAGTGAGAGAAATATAGAGGAAGCACTAAAGGAGACAGTGACCAACTCCTCTAGCGCTGACTAGAGGAAAGGGCGCTGGGCTTGGAGAGCTGCTGTGGGAATCTAGAACCCGGTAGGTGCACTTTCCCTTTTATTTCCATCAATTACCCTTTTCCCTTCCAACCTGCCTGCCTGCCCGAGAACTCACACTCTTTCCACTGGGCAGAGCAGCTCTCTAGGAAGGAGCAGAAATGACACGAGCCTGAACTCGGCAGCTTCCTCTCTGCCATTTGAGTATGTGTGTATGTGCATGTGTGTATGGGTGTGCATGTGTGTATGTGTGTGCATGTGTGTATGTGTGTGCATGTGTGCATATTTGTATGTGTGTGTACACATATGTATGTGTCCAAGAACACATGTGAAAGTGAAAGGAAAACCTTGGGATGGTGGTCCTTGCCTTCTACCTTGTTTGAGACAGGGTCTGTCTTATCTGATGCTGCAGATGCTAGAATAGACCGAATGAATGCAAGCTTCAGGATTCTTCTGATTCCATTTCCTGTTGCCATAGGCACGTTAGCAGTAGAGACATGTGAGCTACTTGTGCAAGGCTTTATGTCAGTTCAAGGGATTTAAACTCCAGTCATCAGGCTCGCACAGGAAGCGCTGTTAATACGGAGCCATTTCCTCAGCCTGAAAACGTCATTTTACAAATAGTGGGCATCCCTAAATACTTTCTGTTTTGAACTAAGATGATTTCTCTATTTATGCATATAATTAATCATCTTTTGCTTCCATTTATCTAAATTTTATAAAGAATGGTTACATAAATATATTAAATGCTATTTTGATCTGCATTGATATGATTTATTTTCAAGTTAGGTAATAAAAACAATATGTTGGGCTGAGGAGGTGGCTCAGCAGTTTAAGATACCTGCTTGCAAAACCTACCAGTCCAGGTTCAGTTTGCCAGTACAGACAAAAAGCCAGATTCAAAAAGTGGTGCATGCATCTGAAATTTGTTTGAAGTGGCAAGAGGCCCTGGCATACCTGCTGTTTCTCTTTCTTCCCAAATGAATAAATAAAAATATTTTTAAAATATGTTGATTGTTTTCTTAATATTGAAAACATGAAAGTATATAAAATCAATACTATTTTTACACTTTAAGAATAATCACTAAAATACAGAATTTAAGAAAATACTGTATTTATAATATCAATAAAAACTTAAAAACCTTTATCAATAACCAAAAGAGGACTATAAAATTTTATTGGTAGGTATGATATTTTATCTGAATGGAGAGAAAACATTTTATGTTTTAAATGGAAGTCCTTAATATGAACCTCAACTGTCTCCAGTGACTAATGCTGATTTAATATGACTTCAGTTAGAATCCCATCATGTTTTTAATTGAATAAAAATGAACATCAATTTTAAATACAAGCCAAATTGCCTGGAGATAGTCATCAAATAAGTGACAAAGAGAACAAGGAAGGAAGGTAGAGCCTATAGATATAAGACATTATAAAAATCAATAAAGAATCACTTTAGGAGCAGGCTAATAGATCATAGAACATGTAGAGAATAGATATAAACTATTATGTCATATTACTCATCATATTATATATAAGAATTTGATAAATGATAAGACAAATAATGTATATCATAGGGGAAATGATGGTTTATTTCACAAATAATCCTGGTCCAACTAGCAAACTATGCAGCACTATAGAAAGACGTCAGATTACAGCATCAACTCCCCAGGTTTCCAAACTCACTGTCACTGTTTTATCTGTCCTCTAACCCTTGGCTTACTGATTCATGTTCTGCATGCATCCTTCTCCTCAGTTATACAATGGGTAGAGTATGGTGTTCAGAACAGGGGGTACATTGGTTAATCCACAGAAAGAGTCACTGTCTAACAGTGAGTGTCAGCTTTTATATAGTTATTATTAAGAATAAGTGGGCATGGACTTCCAACTACCACTACATTTAAAAGTAAATTTCCACTAGTTTAAGATTTCAATGTAAAGAATTCACACCATGGTTTTAAAAGGAATACATCTATAAAAAAAAAAAAAAAACAACAACAAAAAACCTAATCCGCTTTTCAGCATTTGAGTAGGGAAATAGTTTCCACTAAGGCTGGAGACCAGAAGTAATCCAGTTAAAAACAGATACTTGCCTACTTTAAAAAAAAAAAGCACACTTGATGGCAAAACACTGGAAAGACAGGAAAAAGACAAACGTTTCAATTGAAGAAATGAGCAAACATCATGGAGAGTCCATTCACAAGTGCTTCACTAAGACAAACTCAGAGAAACGCATCTGAAAGTAGCAATGAGCACAATACAGGCATAAGTATCCTCATCACTGTCTCTGTGAAAAGCATGCTCTCATCGGCTGTTCAAGGATAGTGATGTGTTACAATGCTTCAAAAAGCAATAGGATAGCATCTGTTCAGATTTAAAATGCACGTCTACTTCTGTTCTTTCCCTCCTCTCCTGGACTGCACTAGATATAATGGCGCCCATGTGAATGTACAAGAAAATTATTGGAATGCTGGGATTGTTAGGTGAAAAAAAAAGAGCATAAGCTTGAGGTAAACTACAATCAAAGAAGCGATGCCACATATATAATACACCCTTGCAATGAAATATTACGTACCTATTAAAAAGATATTTAAAGCTCCATTTTTTTGACTTGAAGAGATTTCTACAGTTGAACAAAAATAGCTAAATGTATCCATAGAAGCACAGGATTGACTCCAGAAACAGCTATTCTCAAGGGAATGTGGAAAAGGGAATGCAGAGAGACACGGAGCTGATTCCAAGGAGCTAGAGATTTTCTGCTTCTTTGTGTAGGCGCTAGATATACAATGAGTACTTTTACTGCCCTTGAGACTATTTAAACACACTCTAACATCTTTTGTATGGATTCTATATTTCACAGGGCTCTCTTCTAAAAAGAAAACAGAGATGCAAAATTAGCATACAATACTCCATTTTACGAAATGGCGAAAAGAAAGACATGCATGTATGTCTGTATGTATAGACTGTAAGAATATCAAGAAGTGTTAGAATATACATGAGGTTATTAACATGAGCTATACTGCAGTATAATTTGGAGCATCAAGAAGAAAAAGAGAGAGAGATCAAGCAAACACAGAAAGAGGTATAATTAGAAAAGCATTACTTAATTCGTCACAGTACACCTTTATGAAAAGTTGTGCTCACATATAAAGGAAATAAAAAAATAAACAAAATTAAGAAGAAAAAAAGATAAAAGGGCAAAAGAAAGTTAATTTCTGCTTAGTCTATTGGTTTTTGCTGCAATTGCATTGTTTTATTGCTTATGACCAAAAGCCCTTGATGGAGACAAGTATGAATATCTTAGAGCCTCCGTCTTGTCCCCAGAAACCAACTTCCTACCCATGTCTCTGCCTCCTTCAGCTGAGAGCACAGAGTGCCCATTACGAATGTAGCCTATGGCCGCTGCCCCTCCTGGTTCACCCAGATGATGTCTTCCTTCCAACATTTACAAGGTAAAAAGCACAGTTCATAGGTACCATGAGAGTTCAATTACATCTGCAACAAGGCCACTAAAACAACAGATCTGAAACTATCAGGAAGGCTGAAGCCAACAGAGAGGAATGTAAGATCAATCAGGCTTTACTGCAGCCTGAAAAAAAGTGCAATAACAAAAGTGTGCTTAGCTTCTAGATAGGAACCCAGCACCTCTTTATGCTCAGGATCCTCCATGCAGCCTTTTGGGAGACTTTTCCCCAGCCATCCATCAGAGTCCACTTCAAACCAGATGTACATGAAACACCTTTGTGTTCATATCTGTCAGGTTAGACATGGATATCCTCCTACCATGTACTCATAGCTGCCTATCAGCACATCTGTCTCTGAACTGATGTTTTAAACACAGAATGCATTGCCAGAGAGCAGAATGAGGTGAGAACAATCAAAGTAAGAATATTCTCCAATGTGTTATCTCTGAGATGCTCACCAATTCACACCATTGGACTATAGGAATCCTAAATTAACTTGCTACAGAAAACAGGAATTACAGACCATCAGACAAAATAGCCCATGGAAATGTACTTTTTTCCCCATTTGCCAAGTTCAAGTCAATCTGCATTTCCCTATCTTTTGACCCTGGAAGTAGATATTATGAGCAGTGCTCTGCTCTTTTTATGTCTACAACATTACTTTTCACTGTGGGAAGCTAAATGAGCTACCCGGGGACCATGTGCATGGATTTGGCTGTGTTGATTAACACTGTCTGCTGAGTAAAAATTACCAAGGTCTCAAAGAAAGCAATGCTAGCATGGAGAAGGTCCAGCAGACTCCCCTGAGTCCTGCCTCCTATACTCCTGCTTATCTCTGTTCCCCAGGAATTGTTGCTGCAAACAGCTGCCTTTACGTGTAACTCAAACGCTGTTTGCCTCCATTGGGTCACATTTCTCTGATGTTGTAACTTGGGCTTTCTCTGCTACCATCATGTAAGAAGCCTATAGGAACTTTCTGGAAATGTAAAAATGAATGTCCCATATGGTAAAGGGGAGATAGGAGTAGAGGATAAATGCTATCTTTTCCATCTCCAGCAAAAAATATGAAGATGCATTTCACAAAGTTCCTCAGAGGGTCACTAGTGCCATGGAGCCTTGGTTGTTTACTATAATATCAGGTTAAAACACCCAAGCCAAGCATGTTGGCATGTACCTGGAACCCAACACTCAGGAGGCTGGGGATGGAGTACCATAGCAAATTCAAGGCCAACCTGAGTTATAGAGTGAGTTTAAGGCCATCTGGGACCATATCAATAAATCAATCAATAATAAAAAAATAAACAAGTAACAGGGCTGGAGAGATGGCTAAGTTGGTAAAGTGGTTGCCAAACATGGGGTGCTGGGTTTGGATCCCCAGGAGCCACTTGAAGCCAAGTGTGGTGGCGTATACCTATAAACTCAGCACTGGGGAGTGAGAGATGGGCTGCCTAGGGCTCATAGCAACTGATTCATCTTTACAGCCCCATGTTATCTATTTTGGGAGGTTTCATTCTACCTCTAAAACCCTCTTTTGGAAAAACCTGGGTTAGGACTAAAACAAATGAGAACTAATTCTCCAAAAAGCATTGATATCTAAAGAACATGGAACAATGAAAACAACATAATAAAAAAAAAACACTATAAAGAAAGACTCATCACTTAGGCAGATAAGCCACAACTCCCCTCCCCTCCCATTGAATTGGGTGATTCCACCTCCCCTCTACCTATCTGCATCCTTGGCCCTGGTGAAGAGACACATTGTTTAGGGAAAGGTGAAGTCCTGGACCTCAGCTCACCTAGGACCCCAAGAGTACAGTCACAGCTTTCCTTCCAAAATTTTTAAGCCAACAATTTGAAATTTGCCTAAAGTAATTTTAATACATTGACTTGGCTTTTTAAAATTCTAATGCTCATAAATTCATCTCCAGAAAAATGTCTATGGACTCAGTCCATATGAAGTCCATTCATGATCTCAGGTCCTAAATGTATTTATCTAACTGCGCAAACCTAAGAGAATCATAGGAAATAGGCATGTAGCCCTATGGCTTCCACCATGCCCAGGCATAATTCTATCCTCAGAGAGACATTACCATGAATGAAGGCAGCTACTTTAAGAAAATCCCTAATCATAAAGACACTGTAAACTGTGGGTGTCTTTGGAGATAGACTGAGCCTCAAATCTCTGCAATCTCCAATTTAGAGGTCAAAACTCCCTTCCTTGCTCCCTATCCAAAGCCACCTAAAACCCCAACATTGGTCCAGGAATTATGATGATAGCCCTCTCTCCTACCACTTCATCCGAAATCCACAATGCTATTCTCATCAAGTGAATCAAATGAGGTTCTCATAATTTTCTACCAATCCAAACACATCAATAAGTATTCCATTCAATAACATTGTAACAACAGCAACAACAACAAAAAACCTCACTGAATCCCAGTTCATTTATCCCAGTCTACATATTAAGGTCCTGACGAGCTGGGACCGGTTCTGTTGTAACCAGCTCTGGAGAGTAAGTGTTCTGCTGTGAGATCCATGTAATCATGACTTGGCTGGTTTATTGGAGAAGATATTTATCTTAGGATTTCCTTGGAAGCAGATTTTGAGACAAAGGAGTCAATTCCAATTGTCTGCTTATGAGATGATGTGAGGATGTGATCCAAATTCAGATAGCTTCATTAACAAGTGTCCCATCACCCCAGCTCCTAACAGAAGAATCAGAAGGAGTTAGTGTTGAAAAATGTCACTGATCCTTGGTTGGAGAATACTAGAAAAAGGGAGCATTCATTCCTTTTTGATTTTTTGGCATTGAGCACAGGACAATAAGTAGATCCAGTGTTCTCATGGAGAACAGTACTGAGCCCTGACTCTATGAAAGACACTGAACTAAGCACTACCACCTTAAATGTCACAAAAAAATCTATGGGATGTGGGTGCTGCCCTGGATGTCCTTCTATGGCTGGAAAGACTAAGAAAGCCTTGTAACACTTAAGTCACATCCTAAAATCACATATTAGTAAAGTAGCAAATCCTGAGCCATAAATTAGAGCTTTTTCCACACCAAAACTCCAGCTTCTGATCATTAAACTACTTATTACATAATCCCAAGGAAAACCTAGTTATATGTTTGGGCACACACCCCCCAAGTGTCTGCTGAAATCTGTCTACCATATAATCCAAAATGAAAATAAGCCCCAAACCCAACACATCTCTCCCCCAACCTTCCAAACTTGCCCCTAGCATTTTGCCTCTTAATAACCAGGGACCAAGAACCTCAGACACCTACAGACTTGGCATCTCAGTAGTCAGTCTCAAAAGCATGAGAAAAAGAAAGCCTTTTTTTCTAATTAAAAGATAAGACAAAACCATTTCAAGGAACGGGCTCTCATTCCCTTGCATTACTGCTCTAATTTGCTCATTATACAGAATTATTAAATGTGCTTTATTATGATTAGATGGTCTTTACCTATAACAAAGGAGCAATCAGGTCTGTCCTTGTTTGTATTCCTTTGTGTACGTACACATATAGGGAAGGGGAAGAAAAACTAATTCTTAAAGTGAAACTATTGTGAATGCATAAACAACTATTATCACTAAAACTATGTGGAATTGACAATTACAAAAGACACTGCAAACTCGGTCTGAGGAGCACCTGTTTCTAGTAAATATCAACAGAAAGGTAAGGGAAGGATGAAAAGGGGAGGGAGAGTAAAGGAAAAGAGGGGAAAGATAAGAATCTGGGGGTTCTAATGGAACACCAAAACACTACCTATTGGAAACCAAAATACAATCCCAGGAATGTTAAATGGGAACGAGGGATAACATTCATGTGTAGTTTAGAACTTTGAGTATTAAAGAAAGGAAATGCAGAGTGGCTCTGGGGAGAGCTATGACAATACTTCAACAAAGGGTGCCTCTAGAAGTCAGGGTTACAGAAATTAGGTAGCAATGAGTTGTCTGCTCTGAGTCAACTTTGCCTTATATAGTAAGTATTTTCAAGGACTGGGTAGCCACTCAAGTGCACATTCGCTCTTACAATACATTTTACACATCACTAGGACATTGTTGAAATTTTTATTTTATCAAATTTTCATATGTATTAAGGTACAGTGTAACCTTTACAGATGCACTGACATCTCTCTGACTGGCATTGTCTCACAGCTGACAATATTGTTTTATCTTATAAGAGTAATGGACTTCTGCAATTCTGATCACTGGAGAAGCTACAAAACCTATCAAAAGCTTGGAAGGGGAGCTATGGACATGGCTCAGGCAGTAAAGTGTTTATCATGCAAACATGAGGGTCTGAATTTGATCTCCATATAAAGTGCTGAGCATGGTCATTCACACCTATAACCCCAGTCCTGTGCAGAACAGAGACTGGAGAATGTCTAGGGCTCACTGGTCAGTAAGTCTGATGGAAAGCAGAAGCGTCAGGTGCAGTGAGAGATTCTGTCTCAATGAGAAAACAGGGAAGGGTGATAGAGGTGGACCCCAAAATCTTACTCTGGCCTCCACATAGGGTATGTGCCTCTGCACACACATGCAAACATTGTACATACACACACTTCACCAAGCACACAACACATATGCCAATAAAGATTTAAAAAGAGGAAAATGATGAGCTTGTTAAGTTTGAAGAAAAGCTATACTACCTCGGGGGATTAATTAAGATTGACTTCAAAAGTGACTCACCATAGTCAAAGCTTGTTTGGGAACAACAATCCACTTTTCTTGTTAATTCAGGAGCATTTTCATACACATGTGCTTTTCTTATTCTCTTTGTATGTCTGGTACTCTGACCATCTACTGAGGCCAGGCATGGTCCAGATTTCCTATTATTTCAGTAGAAAACAACTATTTCTCAGGATGCTCTGAGGATGGCAGAAAGTAAAAAGGATAAACATTTGAGGGCTGGAGCTGGAAAGATACTTGACACTGGTAACATACTTGACTTACAAACATGATGACGTGAGTTCTATCCCTAGAACTCATGTTTTAAAAACCTAGACATGGTATCACCACTTGAAATTCCAGTACTGAAATTTCAGAACAGGTGGACCCTGGGACTTGCTGGACAGCTAGTCTAATATAATTGGAAAGTTTCAGGCCAATAAGAGAGCCTGCCTAATAAAATGGATAATATCCCTGAGAATGATGCATAAGCTTGTCTTCTGGTCTCTACATGGATTCACAACCATATGCCTATGTGCACACACACACACACACATACACACACACACACACACACACACACAGATCAGAGGAATCTGGGACTATGAGTGCAAGGCTGTGGGGAGCTGCTTACTGTGCCTTAACTGCATCAACATTATTTTGAAGGTCTCTGTCATTTTCTCTACTAACCAAAGCTAAGTTTGTATTTCTCTGCTTAGCTTTCTTTTTCCCGCCTGCAGGCGTCCTCCTAGAGATCACATGACCCTCGTTGTGGTCAGGTTACCTAGCAACTTGGTAATGCTAATTCCTAGCAACCGCCCATGCATTTCCTCCTGCGTGAGAATATTTAAGTGCTACATGTACCATAATAAAATGGGATTAGATCAGAACTCTTGACTTGTCCCATCCATCACGTCTCTTGTTCCTTTCATTCTCACCCCTCTCTTAGGGTCTTCGCTGACTGACCCACGGGCGGGACACAAGGCCAAGCTCATCCCTCACTGTTTTAAAATATTCTCAAGAAACAATCTTAGTTTGGGATTATTTTGATTGTAGACCACGAAGAGTCCTTGAGTATATAAATTTAGGCTATAATTTAAGTGTCAAACTAAAATAACTACTGTAATTTTTCATGAGATTAAAAATTATGAAAAAAACAAGTTAATGCAATGCATTTAGGGTGCCCCTAAAGAATGGTAAGAGAACCTTTCATTTTAGTTCCTTCTGCTAATGTTAAAAAAGTCAATTTCCACATTCATAAAACTTTCCTCAAAATGTTTCTTTCATTGAAAAGAAGCATGCAATAAACTTAGTCTTAGAAATCTGTGTGCCTCTATCTGCTACCTCTTCATGAAGCGTTCCTAAATTTTATGGCCATGTGAGAACCTAAATTGAGAGCAAGAAAAGAAGAATGAAAGGAATTGGCATATGCATTCAGCTCAGACATGCATAACCATCAGCAGATAGTATCTGACCTCTATATTGAATAATGGTGGGAAAACAGAACATTTATGTTCTTGTAAACACTGAGTCCTTTTTTCAGGCTATGGTATCAAATAAACTTGTAGCACAGATAAAATATAAGTCCTGTCCTTCCTCAGGCAGTATGGTGTACAAACACCCAACATGAAATATCTCTGAATTTTTGAGGTGACAAGTGGACAATTGGACTGAGTGTGACTCAAGATAACTTGCATCCTCATGTCTATGAACTTGGGACACATCCCTCAAAAGCCAGCTGAACATATATGTAGACCCAAGGCAAAGTGTAGGGCTGCTCTGACATTTTTCTCATCACTTCCAGTTCCTGATCAAAGTGTCTTAGGAAGTCTGTTCCAGTGAAATGAGGGTGCTCAGATTTGTGTGAGATGGTCATACGACCAGCAAAAGGAAGAGGGAGTGTAGAAATAAATGGTTTTCCAGGAAAATAGAGGAAAGACAATGAATATTAGAAAACAAATGAAGGAGATAAAGGGATCAACCCATCAGCTAAAAGGTCATTTTAATGGGCATTAATAAAATGTAGTTTTTAAATATAGCTAATGAGAAGATAAAAATGAGTCCTGAGGGAAACCAAGGGCTAAGAGATTATTCTCTCTTGCCACATTTGTGAAACAATATGTAGCCCAGGCTAGCCTCAAACTAGTGACCATCCTGCCCCCACCTCACCCTGAAAGGAATAACAAGAACTGAGAAAAAAAATCAAACCTGGCTTTTGAATTTTATAATAATTCTATATACAGCAAGACCTGAAGGTTTAGACAGAATTTATCCATGAGTCTGTGTACCTCACTAACTCAAACTTGAGAAGTTTAGTAACTTGCCTAACTCTTGCTCCAGCAATCAGATGGCCTGCATTGTAGGTCAGATGCTAAAACCAATGCAGCATGAACAACGGAGCCTAGCTCTTACCTATGCTTGGTTACTTGAATGAGAGCCTGAACAGCTACCATAGAAAACACCCTAGTCATCAGTGGGGACACCCACCAATGGTGGTTCCTCTGGAGTGTCGAATTCAGAAGACATCAATTTCCATGGCAACCCCTCGCTTTCCTCCAGGCACCTGAAGACCAACCTGTGGAAACCTAAGTGCCTTGACAGCTGAAAATGCAATTTGGCAGAGGGAGAGGGGAAATAAAAAGGCTCTAAGTGAATTTGCTTCTGCTGAAAGGGGTAATTTCCACCATGGCAGCTGAGAGTCTTGTCCCAAACCTTGAGTATTTATTCATCTTGCTCTTCAGGGAGCCATAGATAAGGGGAAAACGTGACACCTCTATCCATGGTGCTGAAAATCCATAACCGAGCAGGGGCCACTCCAGCAAATACTAGCGTTTTTAAAAAGATGGGACCCAAGGCCCTGGTGGCTGGAATGCATAGCTGCTTATCAGGTAACATGCAAGTCATGGCATTTTCCTTTCTTTACTCTCCCTGATTGCCCAGACTGTGGCTTTATTATGAAATGCAACTCATTTTGGCTTTAATGAAAATTCCTCTATGAATTTTAGGAGATACAGACTTTGGAGTAAATTAAATTGCACTGTGTAATTATTTTATTCATTCCAAAAGTGCTTACTTCCTACTTGGGTAACTGAAAACTATGTCAGGTACTGAGTATTCCTTACAGAACAAGCAATGCCCCTGCCTGCTGGATCCTCTCACCCAGGCTAGAAGCATACACAGTCTTATGTAAAAGTCATTTAAGAAAAGGCAATCTGGTTGCAAAGAGAAGTGTTGATAGTGAATATGGCCCAGCATGGGAGGCTGGAAAGGTTTTAATAGGGGCTCTTCACAGTATTTATTAAAGGTAAATGTGCTTTTTCCTCCCTTTCAATTGAGAGTCAACACAAGGGGTTATAAAATGCTACAATCCACATGGACTAGAGTCACAGAACAGAAGGAAAAATGAGTAACTAGGAAAGCTGTCTGTTAACCAAAGCTGCAAAGACAAAACAAATAAAGACACAGGATCAAGGGTGGCCTCAGGAGGAAGAAAGACAAAACTGCCAAGGTGAATTTCAGGTGTGCAAAATTTTTAATGTGACATGACATCTACAAGCTCCTGTATTTGAATAATTTGTCCTCAGTGGCTGGCACTGTTTTGGGAATTTAGTGTAATATTTTGGGCACATACCCTAGATGGAAGACTTTGGGCCATAGAGGCTCACCCTGAGAGCTTCAGGCCACCCTCCCTTCAGGTCTGGCTCTCTGCTTCTTGGTTTTCTCAGATGGAACAAGCCATACTGCATGCTTTACTGCCATGGGTGAGTCTCTGACCATGTCTTCTCTATCATGATGGACTGTACCCCATTAAACAAAGAGACAAAATGACCCTCTTCCCCATTAAATTGCTTCTATCAGGTATTTTGTGAAAATCATGAGGGATGCGACTGATACAGGATGACCTCAAGAAAACATTTGTTCTCTAAATTCAAAGGGTACCTGAGACAAAGACATCAAACAAGAAAAAACGAAGGAGGAAAGCAGAGAAGGGAGATGAATGATTTTCCAGAAGTAAGGGAAATACAAAACTTAATTTCCATATATTGTTTCTCTCCAGGTTTGTCACAGCCCTCACCATTTAACCAACTCAAAGCTATTTGAGGCTGCCATTCTTAATTTTTTTTTTTGTTATTTTTGGCAAAGCAATGAAATGCCTCACTTTCCACACTTTCAAGTAGTTCTTTGAGCCTAATCTAAGTTTTACCTGTTTCAACTTGCAGCTCTTTCTGCTGGTTGGATGAGTAAAAGATTTGGTGCTAAAGAAATAATCACAGTTCAAAGACTGTTGAGAACATTTAGTCAGGCTCTAATGTGAGGTTGCACTCTCCTGACTTTCATCTCTCATTTTGGCTTTGCTTGCTGTGGCAGAGAGAGCACCATACTGTGAATCAAGAGTCATAGGTGAAGCAGGGCTTGGTGGCACACACCTTTAATCCAGCACTCAGGAGCATTACCATGAGTTCAAGGCCAGCCTGATACTTATAGTGAATTCTAGGTCAGCCTGGGCTATAAGGAGACCCTACCTCAAAAACAAACAAACAAAAGAGTCATAGGTGATTAGTTAAAGAATAGGTGATTAGTTAAAGCATTAGGCACAAGCCTCAGTGTATTCTTCTGGAAAATGAAGAGATATGTCCGGTAGTCACCCTAACATTGTGCTTGCTACACTGTACTGAAATGGGGGGGAAATATCAATCTAACATCAATCACAAAATTAAAGACAAACCCAAAGACAAGGCCCTTTCTCATCAAGATAAATATTTCAATGAAATATTACTTTAAAAATTAAAATGAATACAAAACTCTAAGATGGACAAATATAAGTTTAAATAAAAATAGAATTCCCAACTTGCACACCTCTGGCTCAGTCACAACATTCTAACTGACAAGATCTATAAGAGAGATGCTTTCTGCCTATGGGATTCTTGCTCTCATGAAATCAGTTGAAACTAATTCCATAGGCAATTGTTTCAACACATATGTGGTCACTAGAGAATCTACAAAAAATAAAAACTTTACTTGGAGCCTAAGAAGATGGCTCATCCAATAAAGTATTTATCATACCAGCATGAGGCCCTGAATTCAGATTGCCAGTACCACAGAAATGCTGTCATGATGGTGTGCACTTGTGATCCCATAGCTCAGAAGGCTAAGACAAGAAAGTCCTTGGGACATAATGGCTAATGAGACTAGCTGAGTTGGTGAACTCCAGGTTCAATACACGGTCTTATGAACAACCTCAAACTCACCATTTAGAACCCTACTGCAACCTCTAAGGAAGTGGGATGATGAGCAAAAGAGATATTCCCAGAGCAAGGCAGATATCCTAGGCAAGGATTATGGAGATAGGCACCAAAGGTGCCCAAAATTATCCAAAACACAAATTCAGAGACTCTTAAAAACCTAATAACTATGCAAAAATTAAACTAACCCACCATGACTCAGGGAAATTTGGCAGAAAGAATGTAAGAGCCATGGGGTGGGAGATTATCTAATGGATAAAAGGGAATGTCATCCTAGTTTCAATGGTTTTCTCTAATAACTTATGATACTGTGCATATTGTTTTGTTAACATTTGTAATTTTATTCCAATAAAAAAGTTTTAAAAAAAAGAAATTGGACAGTGATTGAGGAAGAAACTAAATGTTGACCACTGACTGGCCTCCATACATAAGCACACATACATGTATATGCACACATACCTGTATCCACATGCATCTGAATATACATACATATATGCATGGATACTGTGGGACTCTGCTAAGAGGCACAGAGGATATAGGGTTAAAGGAAGTTGAGGCCAGCCTGAAACCCCGATAATCTCTGAGTTGAGCTAATCTGAGACCGGTAGGCGTTTTGCCATCAAAGCCACCTCTTTTTATCCTAAAATTCCAGCCTCCCTTGCAGGCCACAGCAAACCCTGAGATAGACAATTCAAGGCCTAAGCTCACCCAAGCTGTAATAACAAACCTGGACAATAAAAGTCTAAAGGTTACAGTTCCTCTGCAGCCACCAACATCAAATTCAGGTCTAGAGTCATGTAGAAAGCCCCCTCAATTTATCTATGCAAACTAGGCATCCACAGGGTACTGGCCCCTGCCAATCCATTCATGAGACATCCACAGACTACCCTGCCCCTACCAATCCCCTTGCTGACTATGCCCCTGCCTCTGATTTTTCCTCTGGTTTCTCCTCTATATAAATGACCTTTCTACATACAATAAACAATCTGTCCACCGAGACTGCATCCCAAGAGTTCTTCCTTTTGTCAGCTCACCTCTATTTCAAGACTCTGTTTACCCAGCTCCATGGACGAACAGGGAGTTGATATGTGCTGCAACTCCCCAACTAAGCCATGGACCAACAGCATACCACACACTTGTTCAAAAAGGTTGGATTTTGGGCAATGCAGAAGGACCCGAGTTCAATTCCCCAGTGCCTATGTAAAGCCAGATGCACAGGAGGGCACATATGTCTGGAGTTTGTTAACAATGGCTGGAGGCCCTGATGTGCCCATTCTCTCTCTCTCTCTCTCTCTCCTCTCTCTCTCTCTCTCTCTCTCTCTCTCTCTAATAAATAGATAAAATAATTTTTAAAAGGTTGGATTTAGAAGAATTACTTATCATTTCTAAAGCTAGAAGTTATACTGGGATGCAATGTGCTTGGCTTTGCGACTTGCTTTCTACTCTTCACCGTGAAATAAGGGCAATAATATCCTGCCCTCATGAAGTTGTTGGGGAAAACTCAAATAGTAAATCAAACAGTTTAATAGTGGGTAGAATGTTTGCCTAACATGCTGAAGATCATAGGCTCAATCCCAACCACTTCCCCTCCCCAAATATGTTGTAGAACACCCCCTATCCTGGCCAGTGACAGACAGGAGAAATCAGGTGTGAGGTTGAAGATAATCAAGGGAATGGAGATGTAAATCATCCCAATCCATCTCCAAGAGAGAACAAAACATTTACAATGCATTGGAGGAAGCTGGCGACATATCCTTCATCTCCAAAGGCAAACCCACTGAAAATCAAGGCTTCCCATGGTCTCTAAGCAAAGCAAAATAACAGAGGAACTGTGATAAGATGAAACACTTTCTATTTATTTAACTCTGAGTTGTATTTCTTCCACTGACTCTCTCAAACTCACAGAAGAATTTGAAAAAGATAATCTGTATCTGGAGATACTTTGAAAAACCAAGGAGCTGCAAAAGAAAGTGAATCAAGTTTAATATTTATACAGGGCGGTTCTAATTAAATTAACACACTCACAGATATGCTGAGCAGCAGACGGTTGTTGGTTTTCCTTTTCCTTTCCTACCAATTACCATACTTTAAAGATTATATTTTTCAATTCTCCTTGATACATTTTTACTTCACAGAGGAGTTAGAAAAATTTTAAATTGCAGGCCTTTTTATTTTTAACAAAATAAATCTATAAGACATTTCTTAAATAAAATAAGTGACATGACAACGTATAGTCAAGTGACAAATAATAAATCAGCAGGCAATTTGGTCACTTTTGAGTTTATCATCTCTATGAGATCACCATTGGCAAAAATATTCTAATGTCTCCTACCTTACTTAATTCTGATAGTCACCTTTACTAGCCAATTAAAGATATTATTGACACTACTTGTTCAGATGGTGAAAATTAGAGCTTACAAGTAAGGTAGGACACAAAAAAAATGACAAAGAGGAAGTGAAGGGATGAATTTATTTGCTCATATTTTTATTGATAATTTTAGAGACTTAATTAGTAGAACCATCTCATAAGTGAAATCTAGGTTCCAGGGGCTCTCTTAAACAAGCAGTTTCTATCCAGCTGTGGATGGCATGGCATCCAAACACCCCTGGACAGTCTTCCATTTGGCTGCCTTAACTGAGGAAAGAGCTCCATACAACAGCACTGAAAACAAAAAGTTCCTCTGGTAAATGTTGTCACTACTTTAATAAAGAATAGAAAACATGAAGCCACTTTCTCCTAAAAACTTCACTCACTGTTAATTTATTCCACTTAGTCTAATTCAGACACCCTCTCTATAAGTGGCAACAGTCATAATTCCTACCTATCTCTTTGTGTTATAGTATTAGATTAATAATACATAAAAGAGTGTTTACTCCATTTGCTGGTGTACAGAAAACAATCAGTAAATGTTTGGATATTACTATGGGATAAGGAAGAAACATTCCATTTTTATAAGGAAGGAAATGAAAGGTTCAAAGAAGAAGCCAAGGTAGCAACTTAAACAAGGTAAAGTAGGCAAAACAGTCACACTAGAGCCTATGATAGGAAAGATCAAAGTTAATGGCATCTTTTTTTTTTGTTTTGATTTTGGACATATAGCATGCTAGGACCCAGTTCTCATGACTGCAAAGCCTACATACACAGAAATGTGGGCATCATATTGATGTAAGAAGACCCAAGCCTGCTGGAGAACATGCTTGCTGTGCAGATATGAAGTTTGAGGCCTAGGGGGTCTCTTGAAAGTCAAGAAGGATTTCCTTTCCTGATAGGCAGCCACTTGATGTCATTCTGCATGGCAGATGTCCACAATGGCCTGACATCCTTTCTGATCAAATCAGCCTAGTTTTCTACTGTTGAGCTGTGACATCTTGCATGACACCATCTTTTGCAAACTCCTCTCTGATAGGCAGCTGTTTAAGTCTTGAGACTAAGCAGTTCTATGACTAGGCTTCTGATGGCTTTCTCTCTCTACCCACACTGACCTTTTAAAAAAAAAAGTCAATGGTGAGTGAAGCTCTCAGTATGGGTGTTGGGACACTTCCACAGCACAAATGAGCATGTCAGCTCAGGAAGCATGATGTTAGGAGGCCACAGTGCCCCCTGACAGAACCTCAAGTCACCTTTGGGCCATGATGGCATTATCTGAGCCAGCCAAGGGGAGGTTGGGTCATTAGAAAGATATTATTGGTTAAGCTGAAGACTGTTCTGGGCACCAACAACCTTAATAAGTAATCAGACCTTGAGCCGCACACTTATTTTGAAAAGTACTAGTGTTTCCCTCCTCTAGTCCCCAACTTTGGGATTGTTACTAAGAAGCGATCTGAGATAAATGTGAAGAGGTTTATTTAATAGTGTACTGTACTTACTGGAAATCTGAAGGCCTTCAGGAGATTTAAGTTCCAACACTTGTGAGATTATCAAATGCACATGAATCAAGTTTTCATATACTTTATGATGTTGGATGAGGCTGTCCATTGCACCATTTTTTTCTTTGGATTCTCGGGCATGGTTGGTCAGTGTAAGAACTCTGTATCATTAATAAGTTCAATGAAAAGTAAATATGTGGAAAAAAAGAATTTTGTATGTGTGTTTGTGTGTGTGGTGTGTGTGTTTGTATGTGTGTTATATGTGTTTTCATGTGTTCATGTGTGTGTATGTGTGTGTTCATGTGTGTGAGTGCAGGGACAAGCATGATATGGCACACATGTGAATGTGAGAAGACAACCTTGGGTGTCTGTCCTGTCTCCTACCTTGTTTGAGTCAGAGTTTCTTATTCTTTTAATTTTTTATTCTTTGGACTGCATGCTTTAAGGTTTGGGAATGACCAAAGCCACACAAGATCACTCTGAGGCAAAGTAGAAGTTTATTGATAAAAAGGGATGAGCTGCCAGGCTATCTCGTGAGAGTGGCGTACAGGCATCATGGGTTTATAAGAATTGGGTTTTATAAAAGTCCCTTTCTATGGGGAGGAGGACAGGGGATGAGAAACCTTTTTATGAAGCTGGGTAAGGAGATTTCTGGTAGGCCATTAACCAGAGATTATGGTCAGGTATTCAAGGTATGACACCAGGTTAAGGGCTAGATGGCCCTAGTGATGTGGGTGGAATGTGGCTTAAGGGTATTGTTAAGCAAGGGATAATAGTAGAGCAGGAGATTTCTTTGAGAAATGTGGTCAGTTCAGTTTATTTTCCCACCCACATGTCTCTGTCGCCATTTTGTTGTCCTTGGTGACTCCATCTTGGGGTCTGACCTAACAGAAGCTTCCAAGGATTCTTCTGTCTCCACCTCCCATCTGGTAATAGGAGCACTGTGATTACAGACACAGACTACCATGTCCAGCTTTATGTGGGTACTGGGGATTCTAACTAAGCAAGCTTTTTATCCACCAAGCCATCTCACCAGCCCAACAATGCCCTTTTGGTTCACTAGACACACAATTTTGTGGCCTAATTCCCAGGAACATAGTGAAGAAATCCTTGAAACAATTAGCCTCTTACCAATCCTATTTCAAGGCAGGAACCCAGAAATACATATGAAAGCCAGCCACTTAAACAGACCTGCAAAGTCAGCCAGTGATCCCATCTCCCAGTGTCTTTACTTAATAAGGAATAGCTCAGGATCTAGAGCAGTTAAAAAAATCAGGGTCATTCTGCTAATGAGGAGTAAAACCAGAGAACTCACTCTGACCCTACTATCTTGATTTCCATTGGCTACTAGCTAATCTCTCCTAAAGTATTAATTGATAATTACAGAGTAAGCTGATAAAGGGATTAAGGCTAGACCCCTACCCCTAGGTATTTTAATTTAGAGGGATTTGTATTCCCAACTGGATAAAGTTATTATGCTACAAAGTCAAGCCTGGAGACCAAAGTTGTTATGCCTTTCAGCCTTCAGATCCTTCCCTGTAGGAAGCAGAACACATATAAAGCTGGATCTATAGAAAAGGAATAAACTTTCATCTATACTAAATGAAGGTAGCCTTCCTCTTGCTCTAAAGTCTTAGAAAACACAAAGGCACTGGTGAAGCTTATGAAGCAAAGTTTACACCCCTTCACCAATGTTCTCAGCACTTTGGCATACAGGCCAGAGCTCACTGTCATAGTTCTGCCCCTTCTGTATCCTTAATTCAGCACAATGGTTCCTTAACCCTTATTAATTGCACAAAATGAGATGCAACTTTGAGACAAGGGGAGAAAGTTCCTGTTTGGGTCTATCCTTACCAAGTTTTGCAAACTGGAAACTCTATGCTGACTTTCCACACTGTTGTTTTTATGTCAACGAGTCTTATACTGTTAAACAAAACGTAAAAACCCTAAAAATGCTCAGCAAGGAGCTAAATGACTCCTATGCCCCTGATGCCCCACTCCTTGGCTCTCCAACCTTTTGATTTCCTGGTCCTCCCACTCGTAAGCCCCCTCCTTGATAAAAAGACCCTGCTACTCATAGCCACCTGCATCGTCCAGTTTCTCAAACAACAAATAAACTAATACTGCTCAGGTTACAACCAACCAAGTCTTAGTACAGTATCAAACCTTACCTAAAACAACAGAGGATTATGATACCACTGCTTCATTATGAAAACATGCTGAGAGGCATGGAGGACTTAGGGTTAAAGAAAAGTAGAGACTGGCCCAAGACCCTGATAATCTCATCCTGAGAAGAGCAGGAGTTTGGCTGTCTCCTTTCCTCCCTAACCTCCAGCCACCTTTTGGGCCCCAGCAAACCCTTATAAGTCCAGACACTTCAAGGCCTGAGTTTATTGGAGTTCACATAATTCAGCTATAAGGTGAAAACAAGGCCCAGGCAACAAAAACATCCCTTTAGCTTATCTATGCAGCTGGCCCCTACCAATCCTTTCATGAGACATCCACAGACCACCCTGTCCCCGCCAATCCTCTTGCCACTTATGCCCCTGCCTCTCCTTTTCTTCCTACATAAAAGCAACCTTTCTCCGCCTAATAAATGAGTTGTTCACTGCAACTGCCTCCCGAGAATTCTTCCTCTCCTCGATCACCGCTGTCACAGGACTGTCCACACAGCTCTGTGGATAAACAGGGAGTTGATGTGCAGGACTCCCTAAGTAATCCAGACCCACGCCACACAATTCCAACCTGTGTCATGGACCTTTCCCCATTTTCTAACCATCTCAACAACCCATATGTGTTTGAAAGCAGAGAAACAGGGATGAGTTTTTCTTGGTCCATGGGAGCTCCTTTGAACTAGAAGGAAGTGAGTGAACAGAAAGGACTATCATAAAAGTAGATCAGATAGGATGTGGAGGGAATGCATTCAGTTAAGAGGATTATGCTGAGAGGATTAGCTGCCAGAGGAATGCAAATGGAAGAAAAAGAAAATTAAAAAAAAACACTGTCTAGAATCATCATTTTTCTAGACTCTCATTCCATGTCTTTTGCTTCCTCTCCCCACCCCAACCCCCAAATGAATGCGATGTGATTGCTTCCAGAACCATGTGTAACCATTTTGCCTAGGACCAGATGGAGCGAAAGTAATGGACCTTGCTGAGAAAAATATAATCAGAGAGAGAGAAAGAGAGAGAGAAAGAAGGAGAGAAGGAGAGGGGGAAAGAGGGAAAGAAACTAGTAAAATAGGAGAGAAGAGCAGAGAAGAGAGAAGAAAGAAAACCCCTAGCATAGAGTCAAGTATAAATAGAATGAGCTATGAAAGCTTATCTTGGACTTAATCTACTTTCAGAAGCAGTGCATAAAACAATGACAACACGATATGAAGCATGTTGGGAAACCAACCAACTCACTCCACAATGCCAGTGACTAATAAGGGATAGAGTATTTTGAAAAATCAAACTCAAATATTTTTCAAATACTTCAAAGAGTATTTGAAAAAGTTCAGATACTCATCTGGCTCATGAGATCTCAGAATGATGTTCGTCAACTTGAAGGAAAAGGGAATCTCCAAGGGCTCTTCGATGGATTGGCAGAAAAAAAAAAAAGGCCAAGGAAGTTGTTCAAGTAAATATTCCTGTACCCTACCCTAACAGAGTCAGTGGGTCCTGGAAGAGCCCAGCAACTTGTGTTTTTAATAAGCTCTCCAGGCATTCTGTCATGCAGCCAGGCTTCAGAATCACTGGGCTAGAAAGAAGATTTCAAGTAGTCCCGTCGGGACCCTGGCTCTGGTTCACTGATTCTGTTAATAGACACACACACCCTATAACATGATTTCTTGCAAAACACACTCATATAGCATTTTTCTCCAGTAGATAGCTGTGCCACAATGTCAAGGCGTATTTTTTTGTGCTAGTATCTCACAAAAGAGTATAGATCTGTCATAAAACGGGCATAAACATATTCAATAAAGTCAAAGAAGTAACAAATATGAAGATCCCTGAGAATGTACAATGAAATCCACCCATATAATGTTTGACTAGTTTTCAAACACTGAGTTTGTAGTAGGTGTGTATATATCTAGCACAAATATGAATCAAGATGGGCTAAAATCTTGGATGATTAGCTATTACTTTCCAATACAATGGAATCAAGACCAAAACATCAACTAGGCTGAATTTTTGGAAAGCAATGAAATTGAAATTACATTTATTAACTTGACTCTCCTCACTATTCACTGACTATAAAGGATGCAGACACTGGAGAGCTAGACACCTATGTAAATTCTAATCTACTGTGTCCTTCTCTTCCCAGGGATTATTACTTACTAACCATTCCTGGGCACTGTGGTCTTACGTTTGGCTAGAGCTAAGGTTTGACTTAGGAGGGCAGAAAAGTCTCCTGAAATTTGAACTTAAGCCCTGTACTCCAACCAAGTTTATTGGAAAACTGTCAAAAGCAATGAACAACTGATAATAAAGCAATATCTCAATTTTCATTTGGCATTATTCTTTGAGTGTACAACAATTTGGGGACATCAAACAAATCATTTATTCAGCATCAGAAAATGTTATGAAGACAATGGAGTTTATATTCAGACATGCCTGGATCTCAGTCTTGAGTCTAATGTGTTGTGGTTATAGAATAACAACTGAGCTTTAGTCTTCTTATCTGTCAAAAAGATCTAACAGACTAAATCTTATGATTCTTGAATTGTGTGCTTTTAGACAAAGAAATGACAGTAACTCCCTCATTGTAGATGTGTAGTAATATCTACTTGCTTTTACCATTCTGATCTTTCCTATAATATGATGATATCTGAATCATATCAGCCAAATAAAATATTATACTTTGAAAAAAATCTATGGCATAAGAAATAGCAATTAAGCATGTGTTATGGAAATTTGACCTTCACCTTTTACCTGTTCTTCTCTACTCTTGATTAGTGAGATACAATGTGTATTACTATCTTCTATATTAATAATTCTTTAAAATGTAAAAGACAGTTTAGTAATTTTTATTCCAAGAATATTTATTCTGTGTTTTCTATTTCATCAAGATATATAGACTAATTCTACTGAAAGGAGACTTCTCCACCAGTCATATCATTGTGGTGTTTTTTATGTAAATTACTCATTATAATTAAATCTTTTATAAGAGTGTAGAATCCACCCCCTGTAGAATCATCTGAGAGTGTTTTGCCCAACCCTAAAACTTACATTTGTGTCTCTAAAATAATACAAGAGGCTGTAAAATGTTGCTTCTCTCTCATCCCTGATTGCTAAGTGGCCATTGTAAAAATCAACCTCAGGCTTCAGGTAGAGTTCTTCTCCTCCTGCATAATATTGATTAATTAGCTCTCAGTACACATGACTTTCAAAACATAAAGGATTAAAAATCTTTCTTAATCATTTATCTATGGTATCAGGATCTAAATGCTCCCATTAAATGTGGTAGATATCTTTTGGCAGACAAATATGTCCTTCAGATAGAATTAGATGCCAAAGTAATTTAAATATCAGGAGAGATGGGCCAAAGAAATGACAGTGATCACTTTATGATTGGTTTATGCTCCTCATGTATAAAAAACTGAATAGAATAAGAAAGAAGAAAGAAATAATGGGGACATGAAAAAGGGAAGGGGAAGAATGGGGTAAAAAAGATAGGGAAGAGAGGAGGGAGAAAAATGCACAAGAGGGAAGCAATGGATAAACCATAAATTATTCCAGATGGACTTTAAATGGACTGAAATGTATATATCACTGATAGGAAAACAAAACTCTTGTTCTCTCTAGCCTTATTTAGCTTCCAAGTTGCAAAGGAAGACAATGTCATTCAGAATCCATAAATCTGGCTGGGGAGAAAGTCCCCCTGACAGCTTTCATGCAGAGCTATTTAAAAAGAGAAGCAGATTAACTCCTCTACCCCAATACATTCACGTCTGTCTCCTCTGCCCCCTGGCGTCTTCATAGTCAACTTTCACTGACTGATGGACAGAGCAATCTCTTTCCCTCCTGAAGGGCACCAGGTGAACAATCTTCCAACCTATACAGTTGTCATTTTCAAGCTAATTTCACAAACATGAGGATATTTGAGGCTCAACACAACTTGTGTGTAGACATGGAATAACTTATTTACATTTTACCAAAAAAAAAGTGTTTTGACGATTCAAAATAAGCTACATGACTTACTCAGCTTCTAAGTGCAAAAAAATCAAAATTTTTAATCGGATCTCAAATCCAGCATTCTTCTCACTCTATTTCATCAATTTCTGAGCCCTTCATCATGATGGAACATGCCTTCTTTTTGAATTTATCTTTCATTTTAAAAATATTTTATTTATTAATTTTCTAGCAGAGAGAGAGAGAGAGAACACAGGGCCACCACCTTGTGGTTCTGGCTCATATGGTTCCTGGGGAATTGAACCCAGGGCCTTAGGCACTGGAGGCAAGTGCCTTAACCGCTGAGCCATTTCTCCAGCCCTTGAATCTATCTTTCAATGACATTTTTAAAGTCTGTGTGAGAGTGAAAGTGCCTGCATACCAAGGCGTCCATGTGGATATCACAGGGCAACCTCCGGGTATCAAAGCTCATGTTCTCCAAGTTGGTCCACAAGCTTCAGGGAAACCCTCATGTCTGTGACTACCATCTCATCCTCTGCATGCTGGATTACAGAAGACCTTCGAGGCTTCTGGGTTTTACCTGGAGTCTAAGAATCCAGACTCAGGTCCTAAGGCTTGTGCGGGAAGTATTTTATCTACTGAACCATTTCAACACCCATTCAAGTAAATATTCCTCCTTTTCATAAGAAAAAAGTACCGTGGGGCATAAAGACAGCATAAAAAATTGCTCCATATGGGTGAAACCCCATTTCAGCTAGCATCTCCTCTGAAACTTGCCTCTTCTGCGATCTCCCATACCTCCTGATTATGGGAATCACACTGAATTCCCACACTGCAGAGGACTTAAAAATTACCAAGAACTAATAAAAATGAGCTTATGGATTAAGAAGGCAAAATAAGTTGTGAAGACCTTGTGAGCAGGTGACATACATTTGATCCTTTTTTTCCAAATGTCATACACTAATTTTTGATGTCATCAGCACTCTGATAATGGAACAAGGCAGGCGACTCCATTTGAAACTCCAGCTCAGATAGTCTTCCAAGACACACTGATCATCTGAAAAGGTTCATGTGAATTGTCAGCAAGTTTAAGCCCAGGAAGCTGGATCCGTAGTTTCTGTTATGAGAATACATTAAGAATGACAACTTTGGACAACCTTCTTTTGACAGTCTAAACTGACAGTGAATATCTTCTGCTTCCCGTGGATGGCTTAAGAACAGAATACGAATCTGCATTTTCAGAGGTGAAAATTTGATTTTTGACAACTGGGCAGCCCATCTAATTATCCCCTAGTATTTTTCTTTTCCTTAGTGATTTCTTTTCCTTGAACAATTGGATAGAAGACCAAAACACCTTCTCGCACTGTAAGCTTTGATAATGAATTACTAAATAGTCTGTTCCTATCTCGGCAGAGAAAGAGCTGCCTGTCTGGCAGCTGACAGGTGAGGTTTTGAACTTGACTAGTGCAATGAAGAGAAGAAGGCAAGCAAAATAGAAGTTGGAGATAGGATACATGCTTTACAAAAATGAGCATAAGCATCTGTCTCATAACAGATAGAGTTGGGCAACTGGCATGTCTACCTGAAAATCTATCTCTGTGCGTTGGCCTAATAATACCAATGGAGTTGGCTTGGTAGAGGGAAAAGGGAAGGTGGTGGGAGGGAATTATGATCATGATATATTGTCTATATTTATGGAAGTTATCAGTAAAAATGTGAAAATATGATAAACTACAATTTAAACACATATACACAAAGGAAAACAAACTTGGAGATGGATTAAAAAGCTAAGAAGGTGAAATACTTTCTCAACTGCTATCTCGAACATGTGTACATCAGAGCCCTAGCCCTCCACTTTCTTGATATCATGGAATGATATTCTTAAATAAAAATGGATTAGTTGTCACATAATCTAATGCCCCTATCCTTCAAGCTAAAAAAAGGCCTAGTAATTTAAATTATTTGTTCTATGTAACCAATCCAGCATGAAGGTTTTCTCATTTCTTGTATAGTTTAATATATAAAATGCTAATGATCATATTTTTCTCCCTTGGTAACTCATCTCTGCATAAATGATTGACTACAATTATAAGTTTCAACTCAGTTATCACCAATATTCTATATTACCCATCAGAGAACACAATGGTGCATTTGGTTTTCTTTGTTATGTTCTACACAAATTCTCTGGAAATCTTTCACATTTTCTCACACCAAGTTTCTGTCCCTGGGTACAGATCCATCCAGGATCCAGAATACTCTGTAGTGATGGGTTTCAGTCCTGTTGCTTCTCACCAGCTCCCAAGCAGAAGGCTGAAAGCTCCCTGCAATGTATTACTATGTGTAAGGCACATACCTCCCAATTCCAGAAGGGAAGAGAAAGTCAAGAGGTCAACAAGTCTGAAAGACCAAAACTTAAAGATCACACTGCCATTCCCCAAGGTTATAGCAGCAGTAAACAACTGTCTAGAGCCAGGCTCTGACCAATATTGTGTAACAATTTTCTCTGAATTGAAACATTCCCTCCTGAAGGCAAGGGAAAATCAAGAGGTCAATAAGTGTGGGAGAGCTAAGACTTAAAAAAAAAAACCTCCTTAATGTTATAAAAAAGGCAAACTGCTTGGGAAGGAGATTCTCCAACCAGACACCCAGCAAGTCATGCTTAGAGTCTTTACCTATGCTGGGGTGGGCTTGTTGGTGATGCAGCTGCCTGAGTCCCTCAATGGTCCTGTAAGTAACCCCTTGCCATGCTCAACCCCAATAAACTTATTGGTTCACCAAACTTCAAAGTGCAGTTGTCCTTTGGTCTGTCCTCTGGGCCCTATCTGGGGTGAATTGCTGTGTTTGCAATGCTCCAGGGAAAAGTTTCACATGACACTCCTTCTCGATGTCATTGTTATCCTAAGACCATCTAATTTCCTATGCTTAAAGATTGGAAATTACGTTTTTATATCAACTCTTAGAATAGCAGTCGGAGCCACCGGTGACTTAGACGTTTCCCCAGAGAGCACCCAGCCAAACATGTTGCCATCATGATTCCTCCCATCCAATCTCTCCTTGGCCCACTCTTTTACCTCAACCCTATAGAATTGAACAGGATAAAATATACTGAAGGGAAGCCAGTGGTTGGCACATGGTAGGCATTCCAAAATTGTTACTTGGTGATTAATCTAGTCAAATCTTCACTTTTTTGAATGCCTAGGACAGTCTAGGCTTGGATTCCTTATGTATGTAAAAAGCTCCTTAGTGGGTTTCTCTCTTTCATCTGGAACTGAAAGGCTGGTTGGTGAACATAACATGGTCTTGTGTGACCCTTTGAAGTGGCAGTGAATACATTGAAAATGCTAGGTATTTAAATAATAATTTTATTTCTTTCTGTGAATTTTCTCTTCCTGCCCTCTGCTAACTTACCCATTTTCCTTTTTTATTCACATACACTAATAGCAAAACAGATTTTATTGTGAGATTTATACATGTATTTAATGTGTTTTGATCTCCATTAAACCACAGTACTCTCACTTTTCCCCATCTCCCCTCACGTTGGTCTCCTTCACCTGTCAACTCTAGAGTCCTAATTCATGACTCTATGGCATCCTGATGTTTTTGCTTGGGAACTTTAAACAAATGCGGTTTCCATCTATATCATGTATCTCTTTCTCTTCTATTCCTTGTGATCCCATATATCCAGTATCTTCATCTCAAGAGCCTCCTCTGTTGAACTATATCTTGTGTACAACTAATCCTTTCAGCCATAGTAGTAGCTTTCTATCTCATATCCTACCTTCCTGAGGCTACTCTTCCTCTCTGGTAGGATCTATGATCAATGTCAACACTTCTATTAATATCTTTCCTGTTCTTATACACCATATAAGGGGAGAACTAGTTCTCACAGAAAAATTTTGCTTGTACAATTATGTTATAGGTTGACACTATTTAAACTGCTTTCTCCAGGGTTCTCTGTAGGTATGAGGAAGGGTCTAGGGAAGTTTTTTTTTTTTTTTTTTAATTTGGGATCAGCCATATAATCCTTAGCCCTGAGCACTGGCTCTCTGTGATCTGCAGAGAACAAATAAGCCAAACATTAACTTTTAGATGCCCACTATTATTGTCCAAGCACTTTCAGGAAACTGGCAAAAGAAACTAAAGAACATGAGCCTCTTCTTAGAATAGGCTAGTCTAGGTGCCCTTGACATCCAGGTCCCAGATGAGCATCCTGCTCATCACGGTAGACTCCGCCTTGTTTCTCCTTCCTTCCTTGTTGCATTCCACAGAACCTTCTATGCATCTCTCTAACAAAGCAGTCCTCAACCATGGGAGATGCTCGTAAATACTACTGGTTAGATTTCATCATAGAGATTCTGGTTCTATTGGTTAAAGACTAGATCTGATCCTATTTTCCAGTGGTCCATAGCATAATCTGATTGCTCATGCGATTTTCTTTGATACAACAATCCCACTGAGCTTTATGCTATCCCTGGACTCTGTCATGTTCTCTCTTACCTTATACACTTCATATTATTAGCTGTTTCCTTTGACAGGGATCCCCACAACCTGTATTTTTTCATACTCAAATTTCAGTTCAGTATCACCTACTCTAAATGGCCTTCTCTGGCTTCATTCCGTACAATTCCGTATTTTGTTTAATCATTACAATCACTCACTATCATGTCCCCTTGCTTTAATCTTCCATAGCACATAGCTATCTGATATCATCACACTTATATATGTTTTTGTCTTAATTGGTTGTTTCTACACTTAGGATATAATCAGCATCAGCATGAAGGAAATAACTTTTCTTATCCTGGTTTTTGTTATCCGTAAGACCCAGAACATTGCCTGGAATAGAATGAGCACTCAATAGAGTTACTGGCTGGAATTATTGAATTCATGGATGAATAAATGTACTGGAATCCCAGGAGCCATTCCATGAAAGATTATTTCCAAACGCTTCTCAAAATTAGTTCCTGGAGGAAAGGATATGCCTTCATATATTTTACACATAAACTTGGAGAGTCTGCCCCAAACTCCTTGACTATACTACTACCCTTTTGTTTCTGGAACTTTCTTCCTCCATCTAGCTAGGAACCATAACTGAGCTCAAATATGATATTTTTCATGAAGCCTTCTCTGACTTCCCTTACATATAGTTACTTTTCCTTTCTGTAATAGTAATGCTCTTTACTATAATAATGTATCACTTAAATGCTAGTTAATGTCATACCATTGCTTCTCTGCAACATCTCTTCCATTGCTGTCTTGGAATGTTTGCTAGAGAGACCCTGATCTCCAAGAGATCCTGGTCACTTGAGGATGAAATTCACTCACTATTTACTTACTCTAGCCTTGCAAACCATTTTTTAAAAAAGTTTTAAAGGTAGCATAAGAAACTCTGTTATCGTGCTAAGAAATGCACAGCTTTGAATAAAGATAAAGATAAAGTTAAGGTAAAGATATGGCATATCTCCAGATCTGAGCAAGAACTTGGTCATACATTAAAGAGGATCTGACCCAGAATAGAACATGTCAAAAGAAATATCAGAAAGGGACACCGGAGAAACCATGGTTCTGGAGACAGACTAGTTATTGAGAAATGGGGAAAAGCTGGAGCAATCGAACCAATGGCAGCTGCAAGGCTGAAGTTCCCCCTGTGTGGCATAGAATAGGGAATAAATGCTTTTCAGATTGATAATCCCGGACATAAAATAGTTAAAATGGGGTTGGCCAACATGCACTGAAGCTAGCAGAAGAAACCACCAGAAAATATTTCAGCCCAACAAATTTCATTCCAAAATATGTGAACTTTTCACATTGCATAGGGAATTTTAAAAGTCCCAGTCACTCAGTTATTAACTCCTATGTGTATGTGTGTGTGTGTGGGGGGGTTGTTTAATCTTCCCAAGTTGACTGAGCATTCCTTGCATCTCACAGGACTGTCATGCTAAATGAGATTGCCTAGATAAGAGTACTTTGAAAGCTATAATTAACCATGCAAATATGGGAGGGTATTTGAATTGTGAAGTTGTTTATCACTCGCCTGCATCCCCCTCTGCCCTCCCTTTTCAAGGCCCTCTTCTCCAGTATGAGATCTTTTTCTTGTTAGGTTTGTAGGAAGGATTAAAGGGAAGGAAGACAGGAAAATGAAATGATTGCCTGAATAATGATGATTATGACATATTTAATAAGTACCTACTATGTGCCATGTTCTTTATGAGTCTCATGAGTATCATTTTTACCCTCACAATCGAGGTTTAGAGAAGTCATACGAAGATCACATAGAGATAATGAAGGGTACACAGGCAAACTTGGAACCCGGACAGTGAAAGCTGAGTATTTTCTGCACCATCAGCTGCTTCTCTCATCAGATCTTCAGCCCAAGATTTCTCCCAGACCCGAATCCAAATGAGGGAAGGGATGAAAAGGAAGAGGGCTTTACTGACAAATGTCTGGGGTGAGACTTACTACTGAATACTGATGGGACAGGATAGTTTGTCCTTTCTTCTCAGAGCCTGGAGACAATATAACTTTAGAACCTATGGAATACCCGTAACACTCTCAAAGCCAAATGCTCTAGACTTCCTACACAGTAACAAGAGATAGGGTGCATTCAAGATGGTATGGCCCTAGATATTGGCAGTTCCTTCCAGAAAGAATGAATGAACAGCTCTTCTTCTAAGGGATCTCAGCTTAAAACTCCTCTGACTTAGTGGGTTTTGCCTGCAGGTTCCTTTTTCATTTCTCACTGTTGGAAGACCATTGACAGGAGGTGATTTATCAGCTGACCTCCTGGCATATCTGTCCCATTTCTCTGTCCCTGTTTCTTGTGCTAAACAAATAAACTGAAGGTGGCCATCTAGTGATCTGGCCCAAGGAACTTGCCTAGAAAATTGTTATACTCTGATCACCAAAGTAAAAGTAAATCAGCATGGCAGATACTGGCCAGCCATTCTTGGAGCCCATTCTTTTCCATTCTGGGATCCTTACATTGTCTTATGTCCTTTGCAGATAGGAGAAGTCCAGCAATAGATTGAGTGGAGTAGTAGACACACTTCCAGACATGGCCCATATAGACCTTTAAGTGTAATCCCTCTCTATCAGCTAGCTTCAGCAG
This sequence comes from Zapus hudsonius, assembly GCA_004024765.1. Taxonomy (NCBI): domain Eukaryota; kingdom Metazoa; phylum Chordata; class Mammalia; order Rodentia; family Dipodidae; genus Zapus; species Zapus hudsonius. The sequence continues at coordinate 27,555 of PVHP010003028.1, read as the reverse complement.
GACCATAAACTATCCCATTTCAATGCTCAAAAGAACAAGTATTGATTATTCTTACAATTCTGTGTGTAGCCTGGGTAATTCTGACCTAGACCAGCCGTACTGGGGCTAGGTGGTTTAAAATGGCTTTACCTGCATGTTTTGCACTTAGCCCAACCAAAGTCAGCTGAGGTTAAAGGGACAATGTGTAACTGGGTTATCCTTGGCTATTCACATGGTACAGGTGAAAGGGTCCCCGAGAAAATCAGGAGATGGCAAGCCACTTCCGAGCTTTGTTTGCATTACATTTGCTACACACCTCACTAGTCAAAGCAAGTCATGAAGACAAGACCAGAATCAGGGTATAAGGAGATGAGTCTAGAGCCTGGATTCAGGAAAATGAATATTTGTGCATAAAATATCAAATACTAACAATGACAGACACTCCCTTCACTTCATACATGCCATGTGTCAAAGGCTATGGAAAGTTGCCTACATTTAATCTCATTGCATATAACTTGCTCATCTCATAATGTTGGAGGTGAGACTTAAACACAGCAGAGAGGAGGAAAGCAAGGCTACTCTCACAGAAGGAGATTAAAAATATAACAACAACAAAAAAAAAGTGTAGCCATCAATGGTCCCAGAAGCTAAGGGCCCTGGGTGCTAGGACTAGACTTCCTGGGAAAATGAAAATAAGCAAGATGATTTTAGGCCCTTTCTAAGCCTAACCTTCCAAGAGTCTATGTAAGCAAGTATGAATAGCTAAAAGAAAAACTGTCAACTTTAGCAGCTATTTCATCCCAGTGAACCATAATTCTATCTGGAACTGAATTTTTCCTGCTTATTTTACAAAACAAAAACAGAATAAAAATTATCTTCTTGTCTTTCATCATCTGAGATTAGATGTTAAATCTGAGGGCCATCCTAAAAGCCATTGGTTAGAATAGCAAAATGTCCACCATCGTGGTTTCCTGACCGGCATTGTGGATCAGAGCCTCACTGTCCACTCACAGCCAAGGCAGGGAGACCTTAGACAATTGTAGTTCACTTCTTTTAACTTTAGTTTTTGACCTTTAATACTCATGTATAATATATTTTGATCTTATTCCTCTAAATGTCTCTCTTCTTCCTCTTCCCTCTCAATAAAACCCTGCATTTCCCCAGTCAATGCCCGTCCTTCTTCAATCGTGCCTTGTTTTGTTGTTTGTTTTGACTCACTGAGTTAAATTAGCGCTGCTTGCATGAACTTGAGCAGGGAGTATTTCCTGGAGAATGGGCAAATTACCAGTGGCTACACCACTAAAGAGCATGGCTCTCCCTTCCCCGATAATTATCAGCTGGCATTTGCTACTCTGGGAAGTGTGGGGTCTTTTAAGCCCTGTGCTAATTCATGATGAAGCTCTGACAGGCTCCATCCTATGCAGGATATCATAGCGGCTATGTGTTCAAGAGTATAAGAGCCAGGGTATGCTGGGCATTCCACAGCACTCCTCCCCACCCTCCTTGCTATTTCATTCTTTCTACTTGTTTCCTGAGCCTTGAAGGGGGTGGTTTAGATGTCTAATCAAGAACTGCCATTATATCATGACAGAAGGTGAAAACACACCCAAGATATCTACACACTAAGTCCTCAGAACGGCTTGAATGAACAGCGACTCTGGGTTAGATCTCTGACAACAAGAAATAGACATCTTTTCAAGTGATACAATATTGAGAGATATTGGGAATGAGAAGATACTGGAATTTAGAAGAAATGACAAGCCAGTGATGTGTTTTATTGTTCTAATCAAACAAAAATGAGAATCTGTCTACAAATTTTGAAACTCTAAAGCATGGGAGAAATAAAATGTGCTCTGAAGCCATCACCCTGCATAACCACAGGGAACAGGAAAGATCTGGTAATTGCTACTGATATGTTGGATATTATGAAAAATCAATGTGAACAATGGGAGGCTGGTCCTTATAGAACCTGGTTTCTCCCTGAGGCAACCTCTGCTAGCTAAAATTTCCCAAGTCTTATGAAATGCAGTCAACAAGACTTAAAGCCATGCAGGAAAGGAAGAGATGAGAGAGAGGGAGAGAGATCGACATTCACTTAAAGGCCAGTGGTCAAACAAGGAAATGAATATGGCTCAAGTGGCCCTCTAGACACGTTGGCACTTCAGAATGGTTTAACTAATTTACACATTTGACTTGCTTTCTTTCTGTGGTCCAGCTAGAACTCTGAAAGCACAAGGATCAGAATGTTATAAAATAAGAAAATGGATAATGCTCTTCTGAGAGATGTGGATAGGTTCAATATCCCAAGAGAACTTCTTCCAAAAAGTTCTCTAGTAACATCACAGAAGTAATAATACTAAATTTGTCTTTGCTTCCCTGAACTGATCACCAGGACCTGAGTACAGAGATCCAGAAGATTAAAACTCTCTTGAGGGCTCAGTGGTTAACACACTTATCTGTAAAGCCTGATGATCTGGATTCAATTCCCCAGTGCCCATATAAACCAGATACACAAAGTGGTGCATGCATCTGGAGTATGTTTGCAGTAGCTACAGACCCTAGTGCACCCATGCTCTTTCTCTTTCTCTGTAAATAAATAAATAAATAAATATTTTTTAAAACTCTCAGTGGGCACTTAGTGATGTGAAATAATAGCAAGTACTATGATGTCTTCCTAATAGCTTACCCATTTGGGAACACTTTCTCTAGATCAGATTCAATGAACTTTGCATATAATAACATATTTTATGTTACATAGTAAGTTCATAATGAAAAAATATTGTTCTATCTATTTTGCACAGGAAGAAACCAAGACATGGGAAACTTAAATTGCCCAAGGTCACACAAACATTGATTATCAGAGCCAAGATTCAAACCCAAGGTCTCTGTATCTAAAGCCACCCCTACCCATAACTATCTTATTACTAATAATAATTTTTGCATGGCTTAAATGATGTGTGTGTGTATTCTTTTGGCTGCTGCTTTGTACAGTCAGAAATTGAAGACACATCTTTACTTCCCCCATATTAAAAAAAATAAAGCATTCTGTTCTGAGTCTCGGAATTTTACTCTCAAATTTACTAACAGCTTGTGTTTGTTTGGGCAGAGAAGTTGAATTTACCACACACTCAGAATTTCATCTTCCTCATACAACGTTTTGTCAGAGAAGATGAGCTGGCTGAGTACTGGGTTTAAGCAGTGAGAACAGTCCACCCAAGTGGGATAAGCTTTTCTGAGGTTAAGAATTAGCATATATGAAAAAGAGACCCGGGTCATCTTTAAGCAATTCTCTAGGGAGGGGATCGCTGCAGGTGCCTCTGGGGCCTGAGGAAGGTCAGAGAGTGTATGTGACCACCTAACACATGCACTTGACAGACAATGAAGGCAGCTGGAGAGCTGCAGCATCATGCTGCCTACAAAGGTGCCCTGTCAACAGGGTACAATTCTCCCTGTCTCTTGATCTCAGGTAAGTCTCACATTTTTAAGACTCCAAGAAGTGAGCTCCCTCAAACACAAAACAATGGATTTTCTCACACACCTTACCAGTAGATGAGGGCTCAGAGACAAGTTCAATATGATTTAAGAAAAATAAAATTTATTTCTTATGCTTTAGAGTAATATTCTCTATCCATATATTTACGCAAAATAATATAAATACTGTACATGCTCTATAGATTATTGTAACCTCAATAGTCGATTGAATGCTTAAAATCAGATTTCTTGTTTTTCATTTTAGAACATACAGAACATGAAATGTTCATTTTAAAGACACATTCAAGTATCATTAAATACATTCACATGGTTGTAAAACTCCAAGTTTAAAATCAGCTTGCTTAAATGTGGCTTCATAAAGTTATTTTATATATACTTATGTACATATATACATATATACACATACAAATATATATGCATACACACATGCATATGTTCTCTGTTTAGGGCAACTAGTTAAAATTAGCCATGTTTTTGTAACACTTTAGATGAAAATGCTTTGGCATTTTAAAATCTCAACACAAGACAATATTTACTTAGTACATAGTAGTGTCGATAACTCATATCCTGGATTCTCTCTATTTCTTTTCTAGTGTATGAAACAGATACAAGGGAAGGCAACTCTAAAACAGACAACTTGAAAACACTTCAGAGAGCGAGATGAGAAGAACTCTCCAAGGGCCCTGGAAAGCCAAAGATCAAGTAATAATGCAAACACAAAGGAGACCATTAACCACTGCTGTCACCCTTTGTGGATACTGGTAAACTCGTGGTCACACACCATAGTGGCATGACTTTGAATAAACCTTGGTACAATTTGTCAAGCAATCTGAGGCATATGATGTACATTGCTGGCTTCCCACTGGAATAGATCTTATTAGAGAAGATTGGTAAATACATGTGTTGGTGCCGATCCAAGAATTCCTGCCTTGAGCACACCTTTCTGGTTTTTTTTTTTTTCTGGAGCTAATAGAACATGTGGTTTCCTGACTAAGATTGACATTCATATTTAGCCATGAATTCCTGTTCATCTATTCTTCCCTAATGGGGCAAAAATCCAGGCAGACTCAGGGTCTCAAGAGCTTTATTTCCATACCATTATGCTCATCAAAAAGCATTTATTAAACATCCAATTACAGATAATGCTTTGAAAACCTTCATCTCTGTGTGCAGGGAACTATAGAGACATAAGCCCAAACCTTTAAGAGTTCCTAATCCATTCAAAAGCAAGCAAGAGGGAGAGGTTAGAGCTCTGAATCTTGCCTTGTAAGGACTCAGATGCGTGCTATCTCAAGAATGTCACAAAATTCCTGACATAAAAATGCTAATTTAGCTCAATTATAAGCAGAACTGGTGTATCAGTGGGCAGACTTTAGCAGTGTACACACACACACACACACACACACACCATTCAGAGCCACATCTTTCCCTGCATTCCAAGAGTCTTAATTTCACACATGTAATAGAACCTAGATAATTTATACTGTGTGAGCAGACTTCAAGGACATGGAGGGGTAATTTTACAACATGGAATAAATCTAAGCTTGACAACCCTAGAAAAGCTGATGATCCATATGAACTCATAGTTTATGCTGATCAAAGGAATGACAGACAGGCCAGTATCTGCATCAATACTGGTGATGCTGACCTTTGGAGAGATCACATCTACTCCAAAAAGACTTGGAGGCTGTGTGAACCTGAAGCAACCATGTAGCTTCTCTGAGCACCACTTTTATCTATAGGCTGGGGACCATGATTCTTACTAATGAGTTTGTTTTGATAACTTTAGGAAGTAGATTATGAAATGCCTGAAACGCCACCCATACCCAGTAAATGAGTGTTATTAAGTAATATAGGTTCTCCCACATATAGCTGTAAAACAGAGGTCAAGGATATGAAATTCGTATGTTTTATTTGGACTATATATAGTCCATATATATGTATATGTATATGTATATGTATATGTATATGTATATGTATATATATGTTATAGAACACTTTAAATATTTAGAATGAATGTTAAGGTTAATATTATATAGATCAACAAAAAAATAACAAGAGAGGCCAGGGTGGTGGTGGACGCCTTTAATCCCAGCACTTGGGAGGCAGAGGTAGGAGAATTGCCATGAGTTCAAGGCCATCCTGAGACTACATAGTGAATTCCAGGTCAGCCTAGGCTACAGTGAGACCTTTTCTCAAAAAAAAAAAAGAGAAAATCCTAATTAATATGAGGATAAGGTATTTGAATACATATTTCTTCAAGGAGGATATACAAATGATCATGAGTTACATTAAATGGCGTTCAACATCATTAATTAACATAAGTCAAAACTAGGAGATATCCTGTCAGTATGCCTCATAAAAAGTTATAAACAAGCAATGGGTTACAGCTCAGTTTTCTAGTACATTGTTGACAGACATGTGAAATAGTAGTGAAAAGTGAAATAGTACATCATCCTTGGAAAACAGTAGGGAAATGCTTCAAAAGACTAAAAAGAGAATTAGTATATGCTAGAGATCCCATTCCTGGGTATATATCCAAGATAATGGAAATCAGGATCTTGAAGAACAAAAAATGTACTCCCTTGTTTATATAGTATCATTTACAATTGCCAAGATATAAAAACAACCACTGACAGGTGAATGGATAAAATATAGTACAGAGGGCTGGAGAGATGGCTCGGCAGTTTAGGTACTTCCCTGCAAAGCCTAATGACCTGTGTTTGATTCCCCAGCATCCACATAAAAATGGATGCACAGGGTGACGCATGCTTCTCGAGTTTGTTTTCAGTAGCTAGAGGCCCTGGCAAGCATGTTTTCTCTCCCCCCCTCTCTCCTTGCAAATAAATAATTTTGTTTAAAAATAGTATGGATATACATACAGTTGAATGCTATTCAGATGTTAAAAAATAAAATCCTGGAGAGATGGCTCAGCGGTTAAGGCACTTACCTCTAAAAAATAAAATCCTAAACCTGGCATGGTGGCACATGTCTTTGATCCCAGCACTTGGGATGAGTTTGAGGCCAGCCTGAGGCTGTATAGTGAATTCCAGGTCAGTCTAGGCTGGAATGAGACCCAGCTCAAAACACAAAACAAAGCAAAAAGCAAATCCTGTCATTTATAAAAGAAATATTTTGAACTAATCTGTAACAGAAGGATATGTATTACATATCCCACTCATAGGTGGGATCTATAAAATTCAGACACCTAGGGGCAGAGAGTCCAATGGTCAGCGATGGGAAGTTGGGTGCAATTTTGCAAAGGCCACAGTTTTAGTTATGTTCAATGAATAAATTCTGGACATCTGCTATAAAATAAGGACAGAATTGTTAACAATACACTATTACACATTTCAAAATATGTAAGGTACAGCTCATGTTAGATGTCCTTATGCCTCCCTCACCAAAAAAGACACAGGAAACATTGGGGAGTGGTGTGTTTATCAGTGATTGTGGGGATAATGTCATGGATAGTGGATTTTCTCAAATTCATCAAATTGTAAACAGCAGCTACATGCCATTCTTTGAGCAGCACTTATACTTTAGTGAAGCTGTATTTAAAAATCAGAAAACTTCAATAAACATATTTTTTTCCAAATTTTTCACTTAAACATTTTTTTTCTCAGAAGAAAACAGCCTATTCTCCATATGCAATTTATTCAGGGAACCTAAGAAGGGTAGGCCCCTTTACTTGTTCATTCATTCCCTTATAATATCTTTATTAAAAGTTACCATTGAATTCATTTATGGTATGCAATGTGATGTTGTGATCCAGTATATGTGGACTAAATAGGACAAGGTAATGAACATATCCATCAGCTTGCTTAATTATTACTCTTCATGGAGAAACAGTTGAAATTGTCTCTCTTGGTTGCTTTGGAATATAAAACACATATCACTGGTAATCCTTTTTAGAAGAAGTATGTCATCCTCAAGTTACCACAGACCCACCCAGCAGACTGCCCTCGAAATCCCTAGAGATCAAGCTTCTGTAGGCATTTGCTTTAGAAATCCTTGATGTCACTTTCAGTAAGGTTACAAAGAAAAAGCATTCTTTGGCAGAGCTAAAAAAAAAAAAACAAAACAAAACAAGAAACTGCTTACACCACTTGTCCAGATGTATAATTCCATGACAGAAGCTATGCAAATCTTTCTCTACTTTCTTGTTCTGTTTTAAGAAAACATCTCTTTGCAGGTTGACTTATGCCTACATACTTGGTAAGACTTGGGAGGTCAAGGCATCACTGTATTCTCTCTTTCCTCTCTCTCTCTCTCTCTCTCTCTCTCTCTCTCTCTCTCTCTCTCTCTCTCTCTCTCTCTCAGCTTGATTGATATTGACCCATTCTACAGGCAGAAGATAAAAACCTGCCGGCATATTATCGTATTTGTAATGAACTGTCTTCTACTCATTAAAGTTCCACCTGTGAATTCTGTATAGCTTCAGGGCAGTCACATAGATGTAGCTCAGTGTGTGTTGCACTTATCATAGCTGGGACAAAACACCCAACCAGGGGAGAGGAAAGGCTTTACCTTGGCCCACAGTCTTTAAGGGAAGCCCCATTGAAGAACCAGAGACACCATCCTGGAATTAGAAATTGTTTTGCAACAAATCAAGTTGTGCTTGATTTGACTACCTTAAAATGAGCTGGAATTTCTCTAAATGTGCTTTACCCCTCCCAAGAATCAAATTTCCCCAATTAACAATCGAAGAATGTCAGAAAGCCTAACAGATAGGATAAATGCAGCTGCACAAATAAAGGCTAAGCATGCCTCAGAAGTTGCTTGTGCTTTGAAGAAATTATCTAGTCTTTTTGACTCACATAAAATTTACAGCTTACTGCTGCACTCCTGTTTGATACATTCCTCTTTGGAAATGCTCCAAGTTTTAGAGATTAAAAACCCCACTTTTTCCTTTGTTAGTTGCTATTCTCTGGAGCCCTGCATTGGGGCGAGATAGCCACTGGCCAGTCCTGTGTGCACAAATATAGCTTGCTTTGATTTGGCCTACATTGGAGTCTGTGGTCTTCTTTGCGTTCCTGGGTTCAACACCATCATGTCAGGGAAAGCATGCCAGAACAGGCAACTGGGCTATCACAACAACAGGAGGAGGAAGTAATCCAGATGAGCTAGCTCCAAACACTCAGGGGGCTGGACTAATAAACCTCGAGGTCAGCCCCCAGTGACACATCTCTGCCAGCATGGCTCCACCTCCCAAAGACTTCAACAACTTTCCAAGATCATCTCTCCCTGTGGACCGACCAAGTATTCAAAACACAGGAGGCTATGAGGGAAGTTGTCTCTTCAAAGCATCACAGTGTGTCTTTGTTCTTGGGAGCTTTTGAGGGGAAGTTTTAAAAGCCAATTGCTCATGGGGCCTCAAAAGAATATCAGAGTAAGCTGTCTCTCCCAGGCTCAGGGAACTATGCAGAAGAGGGGGCGGAAAGATTGTAAGAGCCATGGTGGGGGAGATATCCAGAGGCATGGCACCCTACAGCAACAACACACTTGAGCCAGGAGGTCTGGGCTGAGCACTAGGCTATCCAGGGCCCCCTGCCACAAGGACTGATCCAGATGGTACACAGAGGAGGAGGATATCCAGCTGATTGGGGATGGGGAGGAGGGGCATTGGGGAATTGGGGATAACAACTCATTGTTTGCCCACTGAATAATGTAACACATTATGGACAATAAAAATATATTTAAGATTAAAAAACAATAGAAAAGATATAAGAAAAAAAGAATATCAGAGTAGATTAGACTCACCTGAGGTCTATCACCACTTTTTGTCTAATGGGGATAAGAATACTGAATTTCATATTTATTATGGGGATCAGTTAGCACAGGCTACATTAAGCACTAAGTTATAGCATAGGGTGAGCACATAGTAGGAACTTTGCAAATATTCAATCACTGGTCATTGTGCCAGAGAACTCACCTTAACTAAAGTAGAGATAATTAAGGTCCTTTTTCACGAAATGAGTTTCATCACAACCTCAAGAAAAGTTTTTCAAAGAATTTGAAATTTGTTTTTAGATGCTGGCAAAATGTTCCTATTTCCTGAGTGACCTCCTTCCCTCCCACCCCCACCCCCACCCCACTCCAGCCCCTAATACCCAGAGACACAGACACAGATATGCATCATCATTTCCTCATTAGCATCTCCTTCAAGGACACCAGGCCATGAGAGACTAAACAAACAAAAAAGATTCTTCCTGCCAGTCCTTAACTAGGAAGTCATTTTTCATTGGAGCTCGGTTTAACTTTCACTTGGTTACTTCAGCTAAGCACATGCACCTCAGCCAGTGAGCAGCAAGGTCGATGATGAGAGCAGTCTCTGCTGTCCTTTCAAGTCATTATTGATTTCACTGATGGCTGTGGATGCCACCGGGCATCCACCATGTACATCAAGTGATGACCAGCCTCCAATTGTGACTTGATAGCTTCACAAACCAGTGCTTCCCAACGTGTGCCTCCATAGAACTGTGGTCTCAGAGGTATTTTTAAAAAAAGTATGCCAAAAGATCAAGAAAGGATAGGAGCCTTAAAACTCACCCACCATGACTCAGGGAACTGAGCGGAAGAGGGGGCGGAAAGATTGTGAGAGCCGTGGTAGGGGAGATGGTCCAGAGGCATGGAACCCATCAGTAACAACACACTTGGGCCAGGAAGACCAGGCTGAGTACTAAGATATCCAGGATCCCTTGCCACAAGGACTAATAAAGACAGCCCACAGAGGAGGATATCCAACTGATCAGGGAGGGGGAGAGGGGGGAATTGGAGAATTTGGGATAACAACTCATGGTTTGCCCACTAAATAATGTAACTCATTATGGACAATAAATTTATATTTAAAAAAAAGAAAGGATAGGAAACCAAGATCTTGATTCCCCCTTTTGAGAGTCATATGATATGTCAAAGAAAGAAGTCCTACAGTTAAGAATCTTCCATAAAACTCTTTCATCCTGAATTTTCTATATTTATGTGACTAGAAACTCTGCTTTGGTGGCTCTTATTAACATTCTGCAATGCCAATATTCTATGTAACACATTTTGAGAAGCCATTAGGGTTATCATGTTATTTGCTATCCTAGCCAGTCACTTTCAAGAGAAAAGAGAAAATTTTTAAACATTAAATTGGAATAACACGTGTAAAGAGGCTGTCATGAGATCAGTACACACAATTACAATGCATAAACCATACATTTTCCAGAGATCAAACTCCCAGCTCATATCCTAGGCAGCACCCATCCAGCCAGCCCTTCCCTGGGCTTCATCCTCTTGTCTATAAGAATCTGCTGGGCTCCAAGACTTTTCCCTGCTGTTCTCTGCTTCCCTGGCATTTTATTCCCTCTGTGACTTGCATCTCTCTCCTACACTGTTCACAAATTCTACAATTCCATTATTAAGCAAACCTGCTTTGTTTTATAATAGACTGAAAAATAACCTAGGGATAAATAAATACTCCATTCAATGGTTTACCTGCAGCTACTATTTTGTTATTCCAGAGCTTGTCATTAAGTAAATAAACAGATGGGAAATAATGCCGTGGGTGCAGGTAAAATCTATTAAGTTATCAATTATCATTTCCCATTCTCACACATCTGCCCATGGCATTAAACATAAAGCGAAATGGTGCAGCTCCCTTCCCAGGTACCTGCAGCTCTCCTGTCATTTCTCCTTAGGTCCTAATGGGATGCAGAAAGAGAGCTCCCTCACAAATGCACGGAATGTGTGAAATGACAAAATTCACACTAGGCACACTCAGGCTATTGGGCCATGGGGAAGAGTTCTCAGACGCCAACCACTGCTGTTCCTTTTTCCAGACATTTTATAACCACTTATCCCCTGACTCCTCCTCTCTGAGTAGTTCCAAATGCATCTCAAAACAAAGAACCTTGCAGAAGAGGGTGTGGAAAGACTGGAAAAGCCAGGGTGATGGACAGGATGGCTACAGAATGCTGTCTTCTGGATACAACATAGACGTTATACTCAACTCACAGCAGCTGTGGTTTCCATCAGCATCAACAAGGGAAGAATATGAGCCCCACTACTCCCAGAGGAGCTAACGGTTGCTGGGACAGGGGGATCAGGTTCCTCAGTGGTATAGCCCCTCGCAAGTTGTCCATTCCACAGTAAATAACCTTCCACCCACAAGGTGGGGTGCAAGCAACCCTAATTTAACTCAATGGGCTTAAAAAAGAGACACAGTGGTTAAAGGCACTTCTTGTAAAGTCTAATGACCCAGGTCTCATCCCCAAGTATCCTCAAAGTCAGACCTCCAAGGTGCTGCATGTATGTGGAGCTCATCTACAGCAGCAGGAGACCCTGCCATGTCCATACTTTGTTTCTTTCTCTCTTTCTCCCTCCCTCTCTTTCTTTCTCTCTCTCTCACTTTCATATAAGTAAATAAATTTATGTTTAAATAAAAACACATGAAAGTAAGATACGTATTAATGGGAAAGAACAAGACGGGGAGAGGATAAGAGAGGGTATGTGGGGGGAATAAAATAAAAATACATCATACGCATGTATGAAATGTCAAAATGGAAATAAATAAATTAAAAATTAAAAGATGGCAGAGTGACAGAATTAACCCTTGGGTTCCATTTCTTGCAACAGCCCTAAGTGGCTAGTATCACCTCAGAGTAGCTGAGACACAAGTGAGTACATTCGGATTTTAAGCTAGTAAGTAAAAGCTGACATTTTTGACAGACAGGCCATAAAAACAATGTAACATTCTTAGACCACGCCCTTATGCATTTTCAGCTAGTGCTGAAAAAGAATATTCTGAGATGTGCACTGTGCTCAGTTAGTAGACCTGAAGTGTCATTGTCCAGTATGTTCAGCTGGCAGCCCAGACCCAGCGACACCTGGAAGGCAGCAACATCTGTGGCTAAGTGATAACACTTATTGATGCAAGGATGTCAGATAGATTAATTGTATAAAGTAGGATTTACACTCAACATCATTTGTTTCCTAGGCATCAAACAGAATCAACCTTTGGGACAAAGCAGCACTGGACAGGGACCAGGAAGATGGCAAGGTTTCTAAGTGAGACTTAAAACACAAGGCAGGCATGAGGAATACTGGTCACATGATCCCTGTAAAGGCATGTGCCACCACACCCAGCTTTTAGGCAGAGGTAGGAGGATGGCTATGTATTTGAGACCACCCTGAGATTACGCAGTGAATTCCAGGTCAGCCTGGGCTAGAGTGAGACCCTACCTCGAAAAACCAAAACATGAAATTTTTTTTAAAGATTATGTTAATTATAAACAGAAACATTCCTTTCTGAAGGGGAGAAACCAAGGTCCAGAGACTCAGGAAGTCAACAAGTCTGGGAAGGGGTTGCAAGACCCTTCCTAAAGCTATATAAAGGGGAGAGAACTACTTGGACATGAGGCTGCCTGATTGTGGCACCTGCTAGTCATGCAATGTGCTCAAGACTCTCCAACCAGCCAAGCTGCCTGCAGGCTGTGCAGTGTATCCAGACACACAGCTTCCATGAGTTGTCCCCTATGCTGGGGTGGGCTTTCTGGTGACACAGCTTCCTCTGAGCCAAAGTGACTATGGGGAGGTTTTTCATTCAGAATTGGATGAGGCTTCTAGGGGGGGTGGCTGCTTTGGGGTCTCCATTGCTCATGTAAGCAACCCCTGCCCCTAATAAACTCATTGGTTCACCAAAACTGGTTTTGGTATAATCGTCCTTTGGTCTGTCATCTGTGCCCTATCTGGGGTGAAGATATGTGTTAAGTCTTCTAAGGAAAAAGGTTTCCCCAGTGTCATGGTTTCATCCAGGTGTCCCCCACAAACAAATGAATGTGTTCTCAATGATCGATCCTCAGCTGATGGCAGTTCGGGAATTACAACCTCAATGGAGCTGTGTTGTTGGGGGTGGGCTTTTGGGGTTATAAGCCAGCTTCCCCTTGCCAGTATTTGGCACATCTTCCTGCCACTGTTTCCAGTGCTGTGGCAGAGGTGATGTCCATCCCTCTGCTCATGCCATCGTTTTCCCTGCCAGGATGGAGTCTCCCCTCGAGTCAGTAAGCCAAATAAACCCATTCCTCCATGAGCCTCTTTTGTTTGGGTTCTTTCTGCGCAGCAACTAGAAAGCTGACCTCAACACCCAGTAAGCAGGAACAAGAATGAGTCTGTTTGGGAGAACATCCCTGGACCTTTGTGGCTGTCTTTGGAGATTCAAGGTTATTTCTTCTTTACTTTACATCATTTTAAATGTAAACTATCTTCTATTTTGATGTTAGGTTTTTGACCTTGTGGTAGTTTGAGTATGTGGCCTGAATTTTAAGTCTCCAGCAGGTGGAGTCCTACTGGGGAACAGGTGTCACTGGGGGTGGATCTTGGAATCCAGACCTCATGTGTGTTCAGGGGCAGATCTGAATTCTAGCCCACAGATGAGGAGAGAGCAGTTTGAACTCTGGCATCCGTGCTTGCTGATGTTGATATTTGCTTACTGCAATAGTCTCTCTCTCCTTGGATTTCTGGAAGTAAGCAACTTTTTCCACCATCAAAGAAGATTGCTTAGAACAAATATAGTCCAAGGAAGTGATGGGATATGACTTCCCAGTTCACATTCCAAGACACTGTGACTTCCATCTGTTCACATTCTCTGGCTCCTCTAACTTGCTGTCTCTGGTAAATCAAGACACCATGTCAACAGTTTTTCTGTAGAGATGGCCAGATGGCAAAACAATGAAAGAAGCCATCTGACCAACAGCCAGGGAAGAAATGAAGTCTTTGTTTGGTCCAACAGGTTGCAAGGAACCGAACCTTGCCAACAACCACACAAGTGAGTTGGGAAGCAAGTCCCTCACGGTCAACTATTGAGGTGACTGACCCCACTAGCTGGCTCCTTGAATACAGCTGGGAAGGGATCTTGAGTCAGGGGGCCTGGCGAAGGCAAGTTTGTATATCTAATCCACAAGCATTGTGAAATAATGCATACTGTTATTCTCACTTCTAAGTTCAGGAGTAATTTGTTATGCAGGCGTAGATAAATATCCAACTACCTCCCTGGAAACACTGCAGATAGTAAGTAAAAGAAAGAGAGAATAAACACGTGGTGAAGCAATAAAAGGGCTGACCATCTGCATTTGTCTGTGTTCTCTAGCTTCCCAGAAGGAGTAAAAATAAAACTACAGACTGATCCTTAATGATAGATGGAAAACAATTTGGATAAAGATTTGGATGATAATGTTTGAGAAAATAAGTATTTGAGAGCTAGGAATACATCTTTTTGTAACCACTCACCTAGTCCAGGGGCCTGAGTCACAGAACATGCTCAAAATATATTCTGAACAAATAAGAGAAGTGAATGAAAAGCCCATTTCAGTCTAAATAGTATTTTCTAGAATTGTGGGATCAGAAACAATGATAAAAGAGCTTTCTTTACCCAACACTTCTCAGTCAGCTGCTATAAGAGGGCTTCACATTCTTATCTCTTCATACATGTGGGGAAGCACCTTGAAAGTCCAGCGATCCAGCCTTAACACAACATATAAACATCCTTACTGTTTTCACTGTAGAAGACAGCTTTCTCCTTATAAAGTGTTTCTTTAAATAGGAGCTCCCCTAGCACCTCCAAGTACTTGCTTCCAGATCATTAACCACTTAACAGAGAGGCTGTGCAAAAAAAGAAGCCTGAAACTATTCCCTTTGTTAGGAGCAACTGCCCCCTGCCAATCAGTCAGAAGAAAGACAATGCGTGCCTGACTCTGTAATGCTCCTCCATGAAAAGATGGGCTTCTACTTCCAAGGGGAAGAAAGAAAGCAAAACCAGAAGTTTTGTTAACACTTAAGGGTTCTGAAATCTTGTTGGATAATTAAAGGGCAGCTGCACTTCTCAGACCTGCTTTGATAAAATGGATTCTCTGGACTGGGAGGGAAAAAAAAGAAGTCTCTGAAACAACATGGTTAGGTATGTGGCTAAAGCAGGTGGACAAAGATGGCTTCTAGTGGTCCTTACTTGGTAGCTTTATTCTTGTATGAACTGCTTCTTTTGAATGTGAGTGGAATTTGGGACTTAGTTTATTTTAAAAAGTTATTTATTATTTGCAATATTTGCAAGGAGAGAGAGAGAGAGAGAGAGAGAGAGAGAGAGAGAGAGAGAGGAGAATGAGCATACTAGGGCCTCTTGTCACTGCAAACAAACTCCAGATGCATGGGTCACCTTGAGCATCTGGCTTTACTCTATACTGGGGAATCAAAACTAGGTTGTCAGTTTTGCAAGCAAGCACCTTAATCACTAAGCAATCTCTCTAGTCCTAACTTAGTTCTTATAAATAGGATACAGTAAAGGTGATAGGATGTCACTTCTGTGATTATATTACATAAGACTGAGACCTGTAAAACTTCTCTGTTAGGAAATTTCCCTCCTCCCCCAAGCACATCATGGTAAAGAGGAACTGAGGGCAGTCTCTAGCCCTCCCCCCCCCAAAAAAAGCCCCTCTATCCAACAACCCTGCAGCAACTGCCCCTTGCTGACAGTTATGAAGCTTGGAAGCCAATTCTTCTCCAATGATGCTATATGGTGAGAACTCATCCAGATGAAAACCCAAAGGCAGAGGGCACAGCTAAACTGGGTCCAGATCCTGATTCTCAGAAGTTATGATGCAATAGACCAGTGTCACATAACGCTTTAAGCTGCGACAGCTGTGGTGGTACATTAAATAGAAAAGATTCAAACACAGGGCGTCAGCTGCACAATGTAATGAATTCTGAGTGGATACCTGTCCTCTATTCTAATGAACAGTGGTAGATGAGGAACACCCAATTGATCAGATGAATTAAGACTTTTTGAACACAAATGGATCATGCATCAGATTTAGTAAACAGGATAAATCTGAAAGACTTTAAGGACGGAGTCTAGAGAGCCACATGAAGGAAGAGCAGGATGAGCTGAGCATATATCTATGCCAGGCACTGTGCTAGGAATGAGGCACCTTCACACACATTAGCTAATTATATCTTCATAACACTAATCTAAATAGTGGTATGGTAGTATTAACAATGAAAAAAGGAAAAGTGGAAGAGATGTATGTAATAGCTAGCATGAACTGAAAGCTTATTATGAGCCTAGAACTTAAGTACTTTGAATATATCATCTCATTTAAGCCTTAAATTTCCAATGAGTTAGGCTATAATTATAACCACATGATGGCAATAAAACTAAGTACAGAGAAGTTAATGATATTGCACGAGGTTACATGGTCAATAAATGGTAGAGCTATGGTTTTAACTGAGACAGTCTGGCTCCAGCACCCTCCGTATTTAATCCCCAATGAAGTCACCACTATGATCATCCTATTATGTGTGACATTTGTCTAGAGGATCCCATGCATCTTCACTGAGGTGAGGCACAAATTCTAAGCACCACTGCTGTCTCTTATAAAGCTCCTAGCCCTACAAACCCATCAATGATTACCCTCACCTCCCATAAGGTACGAGGAAGAACAATATAGAAAGAATATCAAACATACCTTCAAGTCAAACAATCAACTGGCCCTGTCAGCCAGAAGTTATTATTTTTTTCTGGATCACATAGATATTCATAGTTCCCTACTGGGATCCCACCTGCCTGGCCTATGTGTAAGGACAGAGTCCCAGAAATGTCAGAGAAGTCAGTGACACAGACAGATATGGGAAGCAGAGAACAAAGGAGCCAGTCACAGAGAGAAACCACTCTCCATGTCCTGGCAGCAGATGCAGCTGGAGGGTCCTCTCCCCCTGCCTATGCTCAATTGTTCCCTGGCAGTTCCTTGTCCTTGGCTGGCGGCCAAGTGACTCTCCCATCTGGCATTGGCCTTCTGCAGATCCACTGAACACACTTCAAGGGCAGAAATTTGTATTCATTCCCTGACATGCATAGTGGGCATTGTGCGTGTGCCAAGCTCAGTGTTAGGTACTAGAAACACACCTATAGAAATGGAGGAAAGGAGGAGGAGGAGGTAAGGAGAGAGTGGGTGAGAAAGAGAAAGAAAGAAGGAAGAGGGGGATGGGTGAAGAAAGGAGGGGGGAGGGACAGTAAAGGAGACTTCTCACCTCTCATACATACCACTTAGAACATTAGCACAAGCTGAGTTGTTGATAGAATGCTGGGTTGAATTAGGAAGGAGTGAACTAATGGGAAAAAAGGACATTATTAAATGAAAACTGAAACTACTGAAACCATTTCTCCAGGACAGAAGATGGCCTGACATTAATTACCTTTGTGATCTTCCTAATGACTCTCTGATGCATTTGATTATTATTCTCACCCTACAGAGGAGGAAAATGAGGCTCAAATAATATAACTTATTCAAAGTCATACAACTATAGAAATCAGCAATATTCAACTCCAGGCAGTCTGGGGCTATATATTCATACAACTATGAAATACATTGTCTTCCACTGTGATACCTGATGCAAAATAGTTACTCAATAAATAGAAATTTTAATGGATGGATGGACAGATGCATGGATGTGTGGGAGGCTAGATGTATGCATGGGTGAATGAGTGAGTGGATGGATGGATGAACAAATGAATGGACAGGAAGATTAATGTATTTATTATGCAGATTTCAACAGGAAACAGTATCAGATGAAATGTGGTGTCTATTTCTAGGTTAGTGAGATAAGCAAGTGATAGCTTCTTTCTTTTTTCCTCTTACAAATCGATGCAAATCCTCCCAGACCGGGGCTTGTGGCTTCTTTCATTATGGAGGTGGTAGGAAGGTACTTGCTTTCAGAGGGTCATGGAGAGGTTGACAAAGCAGATTTATGTGTCGAGGGGTAATGAGGCCTCTGACCTCACAGTGCGACTGCATAATTATATAACCACTCATTATGTTTGTGGCTGGAAATAATGAAAAGGTATTCAAACCTTGCACCCAGGGGAAAATGTATTAACTTTTATGTATTTGTCTTTTCCTAGGCACCATACCCTCTTCCATTTTCCAAGGTGAAATGAAATACTCTAGCAAAATCTCAGTATCAGGGAGTTCAGTAGTTAGCTCTTGGCTGCCATCACACCTTATCAAGAAAGAATAGCCCCTGACTCAGTGCCACTCTGGGCAATGTCTGTTTTGCAGTAAATTATAACAGAGTAGCTTATAGAAAACTGGACTCACAGGTGAGAAAATTTCTCTTGGCCTATCAAGAATGCAGAAGCCAACATCAGCCTCTTAAATCTGAAGTCAGGCCCTGTTAGTCATCTGCTCAAGTCTCTATAGTGGCTCCCATTTCAGCTCAGAGAAAGCCTCAAGCTGATTAGTAGCCCCAAAGGTCCTGTACTCTCTGGCTTTGCAGTAGAGGCTCCATTGTAGACATGCTAACCATATCAGCACAAATCTAACCACTAACCTACACTACTAATCCCTCATCGTATGATCAAATACCACCTAGTCCTCATTTCAGCATTCCATCCTGTCACAGTCAGCCACACGCCTCTGGGATGAATCTCCAAACCAGGCACAGTTCAAGGGAGGAAACAATTTATTCAAGCTACAGATCCAGGGAAGTCCCATAAAAGTGAAAGAGGCTGGTCCTCTTTCACAGGTCCGGGCAGAGAGAAAAACTTATCACCTACACCACACACGCAGAACAGGGAACAGGCAGGAGAGGCCAGGAGAGAATCTCTTCCCTTTGATATAGCCTTAGGGTGGGGTCTTGCAACCCTTCCCCAGAATTAATGGCTTCCTGAGTCTCTGGAATTTCCTTCCTGCACTGTCCACACAGGAAAGGATGTTTACTTGTAGCTCATTTGAGCTTCCTTACATCCTGCCCCCTACTGAGAGGCTGCCTTCCTGTGAACATCCTCAGAGACCCACCCAAGATTACTTGAAAGGTCAAGTTGACAACAGAACTTAACCATCACACATGCCCTTACTCCACCCTGCTTCATCTTTTTCTCTAATGTGTATCATCATCTGACATTTTTTTAATCTTAAATATATATATATTTATTGTCCATATTGTGTTACATTATTCAGTGGGCAAACAATGAGTTGTTATCCCCAATTCCCCAATGCCCCTCCTCCCCATCCCCAATCAGCTGGATATCCTCCTCCATGTACCATCTGGATCAGTCCTTGTGGCAGGGGGCCCTGGATAGCCTAGTACTCAGCCTGGACCTCCTGGCTCAAGTGTGTTGTTGCTGTAGGGTGCCATGCCTCTGGATAGTCTCCCCCACCATGGCTCTTACAATCTTTCTGCCCCCTCTTCCACATAGTTCCCTGAGTCGTGGTGGATGAGTATTAAGGCTGCTTATCATCTGACATTTTTATTTTCCTGTTTTCAGTTTGAGTTTTAATCAGCACATAACAGTTGCAGATATTTAGGATATAACATGCATGAATACATAGGCACACATTGTTTAACCAAATATGGATGGTGAAGTTGCAGGGGGAAAAAATAAGCAAGATTTTTTTTTAAGGCATGCCAAACTCTTAGAAAGGATGCTGAGCTTTCAAAATACATTCACTAGGCAAATTCTTCCAGGGGCCTATGCATCCATCCATCCATCCTGCTTTCGTTTACAGTGACTTACTCATAAGCACTTGCCCCCCTACAAAAAGGCCAGCTTGATTAAGTTAAGGAATTAGTAAAACACACCTTACCCTCTGAGGCATTGCAAGCTATTAGGTAATTTTCCAGACTGTTATTTCATTAAAGGGAAAATGACGGAGACAAGAGACAAGAAGATGTCTATGTTAATTTTTAATAGCAATGCGGTTGCTGTATTTGGGTGGTGATTCATTCATGTACTTCTTAATAAGTACATGTTATAAGTAGCCCAGGGATACTCCATCTGCATCTGGGGTAAGAACCACATATTTTATTGGGTTGGAAGAGAAGCATCCCTAAAATAATCCAAGTGTTAGTTTAGAGGGCTGCAAATACTATTTCAGTAGCTGGAGACACCTGTTCTGTTTCCTCTTTCCTCTACCTGAACCCTTCTTTTAAGTTACAACTAAACCATCTCTGAAACCTCAGTTAATGATGACTCGGTCACTTTTTGTCTATTGCTTTAATCATGAAAAAGGCAGTAAGACAAAACATTTCCTTTATCTGGTCAGACTAACATACTGGATATGGATTTTCAAATGATTAAGACAATATTTTTCTGACTTTGGCTTTCAGTTCAATTGAAAAATATAGTTCCACACTCCTATTTAGAACTTGCTGGTATGTCACATAGAGACAGTTCCATGAAGAGTGGCATTAGCTATTAATGTGAATGATGTCAGAAAGTACAGCCCAATAAAATAGAAAGATTTCTGTTGTGGATAGGAACTAAGTTTCTACATTTGTGCTAAGCAGCTCTCCTGCTCAGTCTTTTCAAGACTGCCAACACTAAGAGCCAGAAATGCTGAGATCCATCTCTTCAAAGAGCATACAGGAAAAAAAAGTAATCATCTTTCTACTCCCTCTGTAGGCATCTCACGTTTCAGAAAGGACAGGTTCGCAGGCTGAACACTTATTTCAACACTGTTATTTCAGTCCATGCTGACACTAACCTTAAATTCTGGGATAGAAAAATACAGATACTTGGTAAGTTTTGTTTTCATATTAGTTAGTTTAGTTTGAATTTCCATTGTTTTGTTTGTATGAATGGAAGCATCATCAGAGAGGATAAATTCCTCTTCTGACTTTCTACACAGAATCAGAACTGGCTGAAGATGAACATAAAGACACCACCAGGGGGCTGACAATGGAATCATTACATCCCATAAATTTATTCAGGTCTTCCAAATTAAATTTTACACATGGCAAAATTATACCCACTCATCAACATATTCTTGAATCTCTAATAAAATATCTTTGTTCACCATTATAGATTGACTCTTAAGATTATTGAGAGTTTGAATTTGTGTCTCCGTTACAAAGATAGACAAAGATACACAGAGACCTTCTGAACTACTATCTCTCATAATCAATGACTTTATCTACCCAGGTCTGCAAGTTTTACGTTTGAAAATAGTGACTGGAATAGTTGTATGATTGTAAGTAGATACACAATGGCAGGTGGTGGAAATACAATCTCTGTGTAGGAAAGACCATTTATATGTCATGTTAGAGAATTCAGACTTGATATTTAGTAATATTTATACTGTACCAAAGATAAAACTAATGTATCTAAAAAAAGAATACCTAGCACTTTTTAAAGTGTGCATCAACTACGTTAAATATTTAAAATACATCTACTTATTTAATTTTCATATATCCATTGGATCTAGTCTAATTTCTTCATGATATTAAAAAGTCTTCTCTTTTATGAAACTGCATTAATCAATAATAATTATTTAAACAGTATTCTTACTTAACAAAAATCTTAGAAGCCTGGTTCACAAAAAAACTTAAAATTATGAATCGTGCAATAAAATATCTTACCACTTCAATGCTAGATAACCATCCCAGAACATGTAACTTGAATAAATGAAAAGTGGATGGAGTCTCTTTTCAATGTGAAAGATCTATAATGTATGTTGTGGGCAGTATATCATTTCATCCTAAATATAGAACAATCCTACAAGGTTATCATTACTTATTATCAATTTTTTAAAAAATATTATTTATTCATTTATTTATTTACTTGCAAGGGGAGAGAGAGGGAGAGAAAAAGAGAATGGGCCCACCAGGGCCTCTAGCGGCTGCAAATCAACTCCACATGCATTTGGCTTTAGCTGGGAACTGTACTGGGGAATCCAATCCAGGTTGTTAGGCTTTGCAGGCAATCACCTTAACCATTGAGCAATCTCTCCAGTTCTCTTATCCTCAATTTTGCTTCATATATATACAAAGACAAAGATATAAGTCACTTGCTGAGAATCAACACTAGCCAAACAGTGTTCAAGACAGAATCTGAGACTAAACCCCTGTGGTCTCAAGTGTCATATTCTTTCTGTAATATCCCCTGGCCTCAACATGATTCAAGAGAAAACATTAATTTTTAGAATTGGTGAAAAATAAGAAGACTTTTTCAGACACATTTTCAAAGCCAAGCTGCATTTGACCTAGACCTCACTCAAATAGGCCTTACTTAGTGATTCATGGGTGCCCTTTTCAATGGGAACAGTAGATGGAATACAGCACACCTTTGTGATGTATGGTTTATGTGTTTAGTTTGGGAATGTGGAATTGTAAAACTGTGTTCTTAGCACAATTTCAAATTAGTCTTTGCAACCAAAGAATCATGAAATGCATGATATACATCAGATACAGGTAGTTTAATGCATATACTTTTGGATATGTGTAATTGTTGAATGCAGCTCATATTAACTTGTTAACTGGGAAAGCATAGAAACCCAAATCAGGAATTCCTGATCTACAACGAACTCTGAGAAGACATTCCACTCCAAGAGCTATTGGAGGATGAGGCATCTGCTAATCCTCCTTTTCTTCTGTCTCAGTCCCAGCCAGCTCCATTCAGAAAGGATAACAAAGAGCCCACCCCCTCCTTTCCCTCTGGACATCATTGGCCTGTGACCTTGACCACATGGTAGTGGCAGGAAGGACTTGACTAGAATCTCATCCATTTTTCCCCCTTCTGGGTGGTCAATGAGCTGGAAAATGAAGGACACAGTGCAGGTTGACGAGACTCATAATTAGGTCACAGCTGATCCCAATTCTCATCCTCTGGCTGATGGGTCCAGTAGACCAGCACATGCCAGCCTCAGCCTTTCCATCCAGGGGAGCCAGGAAGCAAGCATCCTTTCTTCCTCACAATTCCCCCTGCTCTAGAGCCTGCAGCAGGCCCAAAGGAGCAAGCACCAGGAGACCCATCCAGGCAGGGCCTTCTTTAAGAACAATATTAGGAGAGTAGGCATACCCAAAACAAGAGCATAAAGGAAAGTGAGAGGAGCCTGGCAGAGTAGGTCTCTAAGAATAAGAGCAGTCTGCAATTACTATGGACAGAAAACAAGAACCAGAGTGTAAAAAGTATAGCCATGTGGTCTAGGGCATATCCCCTAACATTGTCTCTGGGATTGGGGGATTTGTTTTGTTTTATATTAAAATTGGAATAATGACCAGGCATGGTGGAACATGTTTCTGATTTGAGAAGTGGAGGCAGGAAGAACATGAGTTTGAGGCCAGCCTCATCCACATAGCTGGAGGCCAGTTTGGGCTATATAGGATCTTACCTAAAACTCCACATTTGGTATAAGTACCCATCCTAAAGGGTAGCTAGGAAAAACAAGAGTAATTGTATAATAGTATGTGTAATGGAAATTATTAATAGATGTAAAGTGCCTAGAATAACTCTAATACAGAGCAAGCTCCAGAGAAGCATTAGCTTATTATTATTAGACAAATTTTGGCTTGATGCAAACATTTTTATAAAAGATATAATTATAGTATTATAAATTTATAATTTTTATGCTTGTGTGTGTACATGTTGGGGGGAAAGTATACCTGCATGTGTGTGAAGATGCCTGTGGAGGCCAGGGAACAACCTTAGGTGTCTTTCCTCAGGAGCACTCTCCACCTTTGTGTGTGTGTGTGTGTGTGTGTGTGTGTGTGTGTGTGTGTGTGTGTGTAAAAGAGAGACAGAGACAGAGACAGAGACAAAGAGAGTCTCATTTGACCTAGACCTCACTCATATAGTCCCAACTGCCTGAGCGGGGATCTTGCCTCCTCTCCTCCAGTGCCACCATACCTGGTAATGTCAGGTACATTCTGGTGATCAACCTCAGGCCCTCACACATGTGACACAGCACTTTACTGACAGGGCTGGCTATCTCCCCAACCCTCCAGATTTACAATTTTGTTTAAAAAAATTATTTTTAGAATGACCTTTCTTAAAAGCAAGTGAGCTGCCCACCCCTTGACACAGACCACTGGGGGTGGGCACAGTAGATCCAACGAAGCCTCTACTCATGCAGCAGGGTGCCATAGAAAAGATTCCCACACACAACACACAGGGCATTACTAAGAAAGTAATAGCAATATATCTTGTGGCCTTTTAGAGGTTTCAGATTATTTTTCCATATGATTTTTTTTCAAAGCCAACCTATGAAGTAGGAAAAGTAAGATATCCACTATCCAGAGGGTCGAATGGAGGTTCAATTAAGCCAGGTGTCTTGTCTAAAGTCAAACAGCCTCATCTAGAAGTTGAAAACCCTCAGCAGCTCCACACAGAAAGCTTTTGTGTGACATCTCTGAAACTGCTTCTCCCTCCATCTTGCCTTCCTGCCTCCAGACAGACATGACCTTGTGGCTCCTGAGATTTCTTTCTAGCGCCTCACCCTCACCTGAATCCTTCTAGCTCATCCTGATCCTAACATCTGCTTGCTAGAGTTTCCAAAAGCCCATTGTCTCTCACACACTTCCTCACCTAATCCAGCATTCACCTGTCAACATAATTTGGTAACAATGAAAGGGGAGGGAAATAAAGTTCCTTCTGTGAAAAGCTGAAGCTTGAGCTACAGAAGCTTCTGAGGTTCAGGGAAGCACCTTGGAAATCATAGCGCCAGAGCAGAGGTTCCTGCTTCAAGAAAGTGGTCATGCCCATAGAAAACAGCAGAAACATCCTCCAGGTTTGTCCCAAAAGACATATAACACTTTCCCATCCCACTCCCTAAAATGTGCACCCACACAGTGTGATGGTCAGGGGTCTGCAGAGAAACCCATCCCCTTGAGTGGGAGGAGTCTAGTTAGAAATACAACCTAGGTGCTAAAACTGATTGATCAGATATGAACCAATCAGCTGTCTCTCTGACTCACCTGGGGAAAACTTAAATTAACTTCCCCCTAGAGGAAAGCCTTTTCTTCTCCACATAGCAAGCTAGCAGAAGGACCTCTGAATCTCCAGGCCTTAGAAAGGTAAGGCCTACCCCACCCCAGCTAATGGCTGGGGTGGGGGAAGGCTCCAGATTTTTCCCCTCATGAAGCTCTCCTTCTCATGATGGGAGCCCTCTATATCTTTTCTTCTTCTGCTTGTTTAGTTGAACAACATAAGTTCTGTTAAACTCTCTGACACGTTTTTTCCCCACACTTGTGGCTAGAGAACTCTGTAACTCCCCATGTTCCCTTAAATAATAACGTCTCCCCCATTATACCTTACTATCTTGTTGTCTATGCTTTTAATTCTTTAACTTTGTAGACATGAACTCAGATACTCTTTAGGCTTTGGGGTGCATTGAAATTTTTGCTGGGCGTTATCTAAATGCTAACCCCTGGATCACCCCGTTACAACAGGACACTCATCTTTAGTCTGTCCCCATCTCAGAATTTAGAGATCATTAAAGCCCAGGGTCAAGGGCTTTGGAGAGGAGGACAGCACTGGGTTTCACTTCACGAATGCTTCAGAAGAAGCACAGGGGAGATGGAGAGCCTGGCAGCAAACAGCTTCTGGTCCATAAAGCAGACTACCCTGAGAGCTACTGTATCACTTTTCATTCACAGTATCCAGTGGCACACACAAAGCACCTGTCATCAGAGTCCCCAGGGAGACATTTTCAGCCTGTGCACACATCTGTACTCATTAATGTCAGATGGTCCTTAGCTATCCACGCCAAGTCTCAACACCCAGGCCTTCTCCCTCTAGAGCTGCAATTGTCTTTCACCCCTGTTAGTATCTCTTGGATCTAGTCACTTTAGTCTCTTGTTTCCTTGGAAGGAGCTGTGTTCCCTAAGAGAAGGAAATGCGGACCCTGTTTATAACCCATAGTAAATGCTGGTTATATTAATTTCTCTCTCTTCATCACTTCTCTCTTCATCCTTTATCCCTTCGCTCCCTTCCTCTCAACTCCTCTTTTCTCATCTCTCTTTGTAGCCTCTTCCTCCTCCTCTTCCAACTCTTCCTCTTCTTCTTCCTTTCCTCCACTCTCTTCTTCTGCCCCCTCTTCCTTTTGATCCCTCTTATCTTTCTTCTCTTGTCTTTTCCTCGACCCAACATCATCACCTTTCCCCAGCTTTTGACTCTTATTCTTTTTTATAGCTCAATTTTTAAATTTTTTTATTGTCCATGAGTTACAATATTTAGTGGGCAAACAATGAGTTGTTATCCCCAATTCCCTGCTGCCCTCCCCTCCCCAATCCACTGGATAACCTCCTCCATGGGTCATCTGGATCAGTCCTTGTGACAGGGGACTCTTATTCTACTGTCCTTACTGCTCCAAAGTTTTCTGGTAATGGCAATGGTGTTGGCTTCTGCAATACCAGGAAAAAGACAAGTCTACAGAGCCATAGTGCTTGGTTCATCTTTTCAACTGTTCTGTGAAAGCTGTTCTCTAAGCTAATTTCTGAACTATTACAAAGAAAACTAAATTCAAGCTTCCAAAGAAATGTCTAGCATTCAGAGCAGAGTTTTAGACCATGGAAACCATTTTTCTTTATAATTTGAAAACTCTGCATAACCTTGTGTAATAGAATATATTGTGCCCTATCTACTTCCAGATTTCTATGTTGAGCACCCAACCCCTTCACCTCAGAATGTAACAGTATTTGGAGATAGGGCCTCTAAATAAGTGATTAAGTTAAAATGGAGACAATAATGTGGGTCCTACCACAATCCAGGTGGCTTCCTGATTAAAATATGTTTATTTATTTATTAGAGAGAGGGGAAGAGAATGGGGACACCAGGGCCTCTTGCCACTGCAAACTCCAGATGCATGCACCGTTTTGTGACTGGTTTTGTGTGGATTCTGGGGAATTGAACCTAGGCTGGCAGGCTTTGTAAGCAAGTACCTTTAACTGCTGAGCCATCCCCCCATCCCTGAATGATATCTTTTTAAATAAAAGAATATTTGGACACAGAGATGACAGGGATGTGGCACAGAGATGGATAGGATTATATGAGGACACAACAAAAAAATTGTCATCTGAAAATCAAGGTGAAAAATCAATCCAACCTGATAATACTTCACACTTTTAGCCACCAAAGAGATGAGAAGAATCTCCCAATCTGGTATTTTGTCATGGCAGACCTACCAAAAACCAGTGTGCCCTTCCCAGCAACAGGATATCCCTATAGTCTCTCACATTTCAGAAATTGGAAAAATAATCACAGTCTGTCAAGGCTTTATTCTTTAAACTTAATGACAGAACTTCTGTAAAGAAAAACAAACAAAAAACACGCATCTACAC